>JAVGWN010002508.1:0-11059 GCA_034552555.1 Semaprochilodus insignis
CACATGTTCCCAGTGTCCTATGCATCCAATGTCACATGTTCCCAGTGTCCTATGTTTCCAATGCCACATGTTCCCAGTGTCCAATGTATCCAATGCCACATGTTCCCAGTGTCCTATGTATCCAATGCCACAAGTTCCCAGTGTCCTATGTATCCAATGCCACATGTTCCCAGTTTCCTATGTATCCAATGCCACATGTTCCCAGTGTCCTATGTATCCAATGCCACATGTTCCCAGTGTCCTATGTATCCAATGCCACATGTTCCCACTGTCCTATGTATCCAATGCCAAATGCCAGTGTCCTATATTCCCAGACATGGTTCAGGTTTTCCAGCAACCAATGTTCCCAAGACCTTATGTTCCCATGAAATTGTGTCCCTAAGGGCCGATGTTCCCAGTGCCATATATGCCAGTGTTCTACATCCCCAGGAGCCTATGTCCCCAGGCCCTTATGCTAACAAGTCCTATGTTTCCTGTATCTTGTTTTCCCCAGCACCCTGTGTTCACAGAGACATGTTCCTAGTGTCCTATGTATCCAGGCCCCGATGTTCCCAGGGTGCTATGATCCAAATGTCCTAATTCCCAGGGTCCTATATTGCCAGGATCCTATGTTCCAAGCACCCAATGTTCCCAATGCCCCATGTTCCCAGTGTCCTATGTTCCAGAGTCCTATGTACCCAGTGTCCTAGGTTTGAAGTGTTCTATCCTTTCAGGGCCCCATGTTACCAAATACCTATATTCCCAGAGTCCTGTGTTCCCAAGGCCCTATGTCCTCCATGAGTCATCCTGTTAGTACCAGCGGGTCATCTTCAGTGACGAGTCCCGCTTTTGTCCTGGTGGAGACGACCAACGAATCCATGTGTGGAGGCACCGTGTGTGGAGGCACGCGTCACACATCCAAAAGGCCTGGTGTCACTCCACCTCCACCCCTACCGCACCATCTGCAGGAACTGTGTGAGGATATTCAAGCTGCATGGGATGGATTATCACAGGACACCATTAGGAACCTCTACAGCTCCATGCCGAGACGTCTGGTGTGTTGGGTTAGCAAACACGGCGGCCCGACGCCATACTGAGAGACACTAACCTTTATCTTCCTTCCCAACAGCATTCCCAATCCCACACTTCCTTCTGGGTTCAGCTGGTCTTTTATTGATGAGTGCATATAAATACAGTATACACACACACACACACACACACACACCAGTCTACTGTGCCAGAGGACGGATAACACAAACTGTGAATCAACAGATGGGCTGCAGTCTTTCACTCTACACCAGCAGGGTGGAGCTACAAGGGAGGGTTTCTGATAAAGTGGCCAAGCACTGCACCTCTGAACTGCATGTTGTTCTGTAGTGTGTGCTGAGTAAAGCAGCCAGCTGGAGCTAATACACACACACACACACACACACACACACACACACACACACACACACACACACACTGCCTGTCTGCAGATCTACACAAACACTAAAGACCAGCACGTACACACAGCCAAACATTGACTCAGACGTCTGCTCCGTCTGTTCAGCACACACGTCTCACTTTGGCGACTGCATCTGAATTTAGCCTTGGAGTACCTCGCTGTGATCATGTGCGTCAATCAAACAGCAGAATGTCCATCAGAAGCATCTCAGAGACTGACAGGCTGCAGGGAGCTCGGGGGGCTTCACCGCCTCATTCAGGAGCTGAACCTTCCCCTGCAATCAGTGTAAGGAACGGGTCCAAACTCAACACTGGAGATGGTGGTGAGCATGGCCTGCAGTCGTGAACCAGAAACCACATCAGAAATGACTCACCCTCTACACAATCTAGTACCTCATGGAGAACCCACGCAGAGACAACAATCAAGAAAAGGAGATCAGAACCGGAGGAAAACACTGATATCAGCTTCGAATGGAGTTAAAGGGGGGAGAGAGAGAGAAAGAGAGAGAGAGACAGAAGAGTTGATAGATAGATAGATAGATAGATAGATAGATAGATAGATAGATAGAGACAGAGGCGTATAGAGACAGGAAGGGAGGCAGACAGACAGACAGATAGAGGGGGAGAAAGAGAAAGAGTGAGAGACAGATAGGCAGACAGACAGAGGGGTACATATAGAGAGAGACAGAGGCAGGCAGACAGAGAGACAGATAGGAGGACACGGGAGGAGAGAGATACAGATAAACAGAGAGATACACAGAGAGAGAGATGGGCAAAGCGAGAGATATACAGTATATAGAGATGAAATGAGAGAAAGACAGGCAGGCAGACAGACAGGTAGACAAACAAGAGCTGCTCAGATCAGCACCCAGTGGCCAGGCTGAAATCACGGGCAGTCAGTCAATCAATTAATCAATCACTCAATCAATCAAATCAATCAATATCATAAATAATGAAAAGTGATGGAGACTCAAATCACACTCCCCACTTCACACCAAACCGTACTCCGATAACACTCATTCTAGAACCCACACACTGTGTACACAAGACGTACTGATGTACAGTCTGTGGTTAAACCTGAAGCCACTATAGGACCTGGAGTCACATGGGCTCGGCCAGCGATGCAGCGTCGCCCCTTTAATCACTCCCCCTTTATTATTTATTTAATCTCGGGCCTGTTTTATTGATTTATGCAGATGCAGAGTCAATTGACCCTGATCACTTTACATGTAATTCCGCTCTAATAAAAAGCATCCGGATTAGGCCTTCAAACGAGCAGGTGCTCATCAGAGTCTGCAGAGCGCCCTCTGGAGGGGGTTCAACTGCACTGAACGGCGGCTAATGTATTCTCCTGTCATCTGTCGGGGCTAAGTGGTGTAATTTGTGAGAAGTGGACGATCCTTAGAGGCGTCGGCTCCCTCTCTCGTACACGTCCCCACACCTTTAGGTCCTCCAGACAGCCCTTTTTTGGGGAAGCTAATGCGGACGGTGCATGAAAGCTCTCGGTGAACAAAGGCCTTCTTTTCTAGGAGCTGTATGCTAACTCCACTTGAGGGGACTATTCAGTGGACACACTGCGTTTTCCAGTGAAAGGGTCCCATCTCTCTCTTCTTTAGGGGGGTCTAAGAGCATTATGCGGGTTCTACATTGGCCGTTCTGCGAGCACGTTGAGCTATTCATTACCAAAATTGATTTATTTGCGTCCCCGAGGAGCTCCACGGCCCTCTTCTCCATACAGATGTGATGCGGCTTCTGAGATAGCAAATACATAAATATTGAACAGAATATTAATGCCTTCATTACAGGCCCGCTCGGCGGGGGGTTTACAGACTGTATCTGCGGGACGGGCCGTAAAAGCCGTCGGCCTCCGCTGCCATTACACCAGAAAGCCTCCTCCATGCCAAAGCCGGGCGCTCCTATAGGTCATATTCCTGAATTTCACATTAGACGATATCAGTGTCCGCCCTTGGAAGCCAAACCAGTGCTAAAATAAGCAGAGCACGAACGCATTATGTGGCTGTTTACTAGATATATATTTCCCCCAACTCTAATCGCAGCAGATTTGAGCTCATTAAGACGGTGCAAGGCATAAAACCCATAGTTCCAGTTCTGAAATCTGATTGGCTGCTGTACAATACTCAATATAAACCCATATGACCCACAAACGTGCAATAAATTATGCATCAACATTGCAAAAATCTGATATATAGCCCTATATGCTGTGTACGTATTTATAAGCATCAAATATTGGACCTATATATTCATTTACATACTCCCAGCTGCTCCCAGAAGGAGGTGTGGGATTGGGAACGCTGTTGGGAAGGAAGATAAAGGTCACCAGGATCAATAACTGATGATAAATTTAGACTGATATGATCAATATTTATTGAGCTACACATACAGAAGTCTGTCTCTCAGTATGGCGTCGGGCCGCCGTGTTTGCTAACCCAACACTCCAGACGTCTCGGCATGGAGCGGTAGAGGTTCCTAATGGTGTCCTGTGATAATCCATCCCATGCAGCTTGAATATCCTCACACAGTTCCTGCAGATGGTGCGGTAGGGGTGGAGGTGGAGTGACACCAGGCCTTCTGGACGTGTGACAACAAACCGTTCATCTTGGTGCTGACCACGGTGCCTCCACACACGGATTCGTTGGTCGTCTCCACCAAGACAAAAGCGGGACTCGTCACTGAAGATGACCCGCTGCCGTTCTGAGTCACTCCATGACAGTCTGGTACGACACCATTGCAGTCTTTGGTGACGGTGACGTGGTGTTAAGGACAGTCGTGGTAACGGTCTGTGTGCATGTAGTCCTGCGTGGTGCAGCCGTCTGCCAATGGTGCTGCACTAACAGGGTGACTCATGGAGGACACTACTGCTCGCTGAATGTCTGTAATTGTGTCTGTTGGGTCAGTCAGGTACAGAGATAAGGACCATCCTTGCTTATGTCACATGTGTGGCCGAGTGTGAAACTTGAATCAGTAGCATGTCTCACCATGTCAAACCTACACACCAAGTTTCAGTCCTGTCCCTTGATTCCCTCTGGGTGCAGCTGTTTTTAATTTTGAGGGTATATACGTCTGATGTCACTGCTGGACTGATAATCGTCCATCAACCAAAACTATCCAGCCAACAGCGTCTCGTGATCACTGATGAAGGACTAGAGGATGACCAACACTGCACTGTGCAGCAGCAGATGAGCTATCGTCTCTGACTGTACATCTACAAGGTGGAGCAGCAAGGTAGGAGTGTCTAATAGAGTGGACAGTGAGTGGACACAGTGTTTAAACACTCCAGCAGCACTGCTGTGTCTGATCCACTCACACCAGCACCACCCACACTAACACACCACCACCACGTCAGTGACACTGCAGTGCTGAGAATGATCCACCACCCACATAGTACCTGCTCTGTGGTGGTCCTGTGGGGGTCCTGACCATTGAAGAACAGGGTAATACAGTATACAGAGAAACAGATGGACTACAGTCTGGACCTGTACAACTACAGAGTGTCCTGTATGGTCAGTGGAGTCACCACCAGCCAGGGCATTCACCCAGCCCCAAACACCCTACGATCTTAATTGGAACTTTCGTGCATGACTGTATATTCGCCTATTTGGCCTATATCACTTTAGCCCCGCACATTAATACTGAAGCTATAATGAGCCAATCAGGACACAAATTATTTACATATATCAGCCTTAAAGACGCAGTGACCAAACAGTCTGTTTGACTCAAAGGGAGGCTGGAAAAAGCCCATGATCCATTTTATCCAGGACGTGGGGTCTTTGGCATCGGTCTTACTGTAATTTATAGATCAACAGATCATGGATCAATTAACCTCTCCTCACCTCATCGATGACACAGTCAGCAGCCTGCTCTGTACGACGCCCTGTCAGAGCAGACGGTCTGTTAATACAGCGTAGAGGGAAACTCCGGCAGACAGGCTGGTCTCTAATTAAATGTCAGAAGCACTGTGTCGTCTCTCTAACAGCTCAGACACGACAGCGACACACAAACAGCCACCATCCTCCAAGTGCTGAGAGCCTTTAAAGCTCTCCAGTGCATACAACCCCCGCCCACAACGAGTTATACACTCCACCTAATGAGAAACTGTAGAACAGACTCAGTATATACCACAATACCTACATTTAGAGCTTAGAGTTATACACTCGACCTAACGAGAAACTGTAGAACAGACTCAGTATATACCACAGTACCTACATTTAGAGCTTAGAGTTATACACTCGACCTAATGAGAAACTGAGAGACAGTGTGTATTGCAGGGGCTATTCCCTGCTTTCCCAGCTGTTCTGTAGGCCTGTTGGCGGTTCCCCTTGCGTCAGAAGCACTTTGTTTCCCGTGTCTTATTTTGTGCCGATGCCACAGTGGTGTCAGAAGTGGGACAGCTCCCCCCAGCCGTCTGGAGAGGAATGACGCTGCCACATACTCTGAGACAGATGGCACAGAGGATCGAGCCCAGCCAAAGAGTGCGTAGGAAGAAACAGCATGGCTGGAGAACAGCGAACGAGGCAGCAGCCAGGAAAAGCGTCATGTCTCACGGGTCGTCTTCTATGCCAGCCTTGCAATATGTACTTAAAGGGGAACACCACCAATTTTCCAAGTTCCACATATTTAAACAGTTGAGATGTAAACAGAGCCATTCAGAGTGGTGAGGTGTGAAACGCTCCGGGCTAGATAGGCAGAACTGTACACAGTGGTGGTGAAGGTAACCAGACGTCCCCCTCTAAAAGCTCCCTCACAGGAAGTTCCTACATGAGGTGGTTCTGAATACGCTGCCTGATGTCTGAGACGCTGTTTATGATAGTGTGGAGAAGATTTCAGCCTTAAACTCCATTCATGGTGGAGGGATACATGCTGCAGGGCGCTGTGAGGTCAAATAGTCCCCCAAAGAAACTTAGTATTTCCAGGTTTTCCAGATTTTCCATCATCAACATTCCATATACACTCAGAAGACACGTGTAGGTTCACTGGTGGTTTAGATAGTCAATTAAGTGTCTATATGTGTGTTCTAGACATGGAGAACCCTGGTTCCCATCACCACCACCGTAGAGGCGTGACTCTGTTAACATTAACAATGACAGAATTCCGGAATTCTGGAAAAATGGGTGGAATGGGTGGAAAGGTATGTAAGCTACACAGTTGGACCTTAACAGTGTAGGTTTAAGACGTAATGATCTTATGTGGGCGTCATGTAGCCTCACGAACACTGCGCTACAGTGAAGTCCTACCTAAATATCAATCCCCGCCTCTCTCTTTCTCTCTCTCTCTCCCTCTCTCTCCCTCTCTCCAGGGTGCTCACAGTGATCTGGAGGTGTTTCATTTTCGTTGGTTAATGCACTACTGCAGTTACATTCCAGCTCCACACACCTCAGCAGGATCAACCCCACATCATTAGAGAAGGCAGCGCTGAGTGGCAGCGCCTACATAATCAGCTCGTAACCCCCAATAAACACGCACACCGCGGCGAGTTCATCTCCGAACAGCACAACCAGACGGAGCTCCCGTTTCACTGTAACGCCAGAGCAAAGCCCGTTTATTTGGGTCCAGAATTATAGGCTGAATCAATAGTAGAGGTCAGCACACGGGCAGGTTCAGTGAACGCAGACGTCTCCATAACAATAAAACAAGTGCAGGCTGGAGACGCAACAGACACAGCCCAGGAGGAGACGCAGACACCAGACAAAACAACAGCACACAAGGAGGAGCAGGAGCTGGAGCAGGAGTACAGCTAGAGTTCACTCACATACTGCACCGAAAACAGACACACGGCACGCTCTGGCCGCACAGGTGGGGACAGTGGTGGGGACGACTAGCGAGGACGATTAGCATGATGGAGACAGGTTATTAACATTATCGACACTTTGTGAGCTAAAAAGTGCCAATAAAGCACAATTCTGAACCTAATCCGGATTTAAAGAATAACGCCGGATTCCGTTTCGGATTCTAATCCCAATATTTTCTAAAAAGGAATAATTCTGATTCCGATAATGTACAACAATGATTCTGATTCTGATTATATTTTTGATATATACCAACAATGACCGGTTCTGACTCTGAACCAGATCTTTCACCAAAAATGTCTGATTCAGTTTCTGATTCATATTTTAATATTTTCCAGTAAAGCCTAAATCTAATTCTGATTGTGATTCTAATTCAGAATTTATCCAGCAGAAAAATAATTCTGGTTCCAATATTTTACAATTATATTTTACAATTATATTTTACAATAAGATTTTACAATTATCCTTACTATGATTCTAATTCTGATACTTTACTATAAAGTCTGAATCAGTTTCTGATTCATATTTTGATATTTTCCAATAATAATAATAATAATAATAGTAATAATAATAATTCTGCTTCTGATTGATTCTCATTTTGACTGATTCTAATTCCAAAGTTGTACTAAAGAATCTGATTATATTTCTAATTGTGATATTATTTAACGAAGCCTGGTTATGATTCTAGTTCAGAAATTTTCCAGTAAAGGCTGATTCTTGCTCTAATTTTCCAGTGAAGTTTGATTCTGTTTGATTCTGATTCCAATATTTTACAATATTTTCTGAATGTGATTCTAATTCTCAATCCCATTAAAATCTGATTCTGTTAGTAAAAAAAAAAATGTTTCTGATTCTAATTTTGAAATTTCCAATAAAGCCTAATTCTGATTGTAATTCAGTAAATAATGACTCTATTTAACAATGGATTCTGATTCCAATTCTGAAATTTTCCAGTAGAGCTTAACAGTGATTCTGATGCTTGAGCCACAAAGTTCAATCCTGATTCTAATTCTGTTGCTGTTACTTGGTCAACAAAATATGATTCTGACTCTGATTCTAATTACAATACTTCTAAATGGAGTTTAGAACGGATTCGGATTGTAATCCTGATACTTGGCCAGTAAAACCTGATTCCGATTTTTGTCCAGTAAGGTTATTATTGAGTGTGAATCTCCACGTCCCGAATTTCTATTTTCAAATTTCTGGTGTGTTTATTTGGAAGTCGTGAGGTTCATATTTAGTGTGTTTGTAATGTGGAATATTAGCTGAATACTGATCACAACCTAAACCGTAGGTCTAATTTGGAGTGTGTAGCTGGGCCTGATTAAGCGGAATTCCGAAGCAGAGCAGAGCCACGGAGTTATGAGGTTAATTAAAGCATTCTAATCCTGACAGACTCCGACGGTGCGGGCTTTTTACCCTCTGCTTCCAGATTGTTTGACAGGAGTTAAATCCGTCCTGACTGTTTTTAGGCCTTTCCACTCCACCTGTGCGTTCCCTGCCCACGGCCACAGCTGTCAGACCCTCGCTCGTTTATGATTTCTGTGATTTGGATCGTTTTTCGGCTAATCGCGGCGTCAGACCCATTCCGCTTTAATTGCTCCGAGGCGGATTTTTTTCATCTGTCATGCTCAATTATTCCTTATTCATTTCCCTTTCCTGCTGTGGCCTCTCCTCTGGAGTTATTAAAGTGAAATTGGACAGATTTCGAGTTTTTCACTTTCATTATTCATCCTCGCATCAATATGTCATGCGGAGATTGGACACATCAGAGCGGCTTGCGGAAGCGGGATCAGACGCTGCCATGTTTGCTAAAAATCAAACTCGCAGCGCAGACCACATCGATACACACAGGACACGCCGAAAATGAAGGAAATGATGAATGATTATTAACTCCACTGCTGGAAGAGCTGCTCAAAACCCCCGCCGTAAAAGCTGCGCTCTGCAGCGTAGCAGTGGAACCCTACAGGCCAGATTTCAGACTTGAACCCCGGCTGTGCCGTGTGCCGTATGTACACTCAGCAGCCACTTTATCCGAAAGCCCTTTCCGTCTAGCTTGTTCTGGCCTCGACATGCAAAGGATTCCAAACCCAGTGTGCTGTGACTGGAGCTCCTTAATGAATCAACGTGTCCATGTAACTCAGTAGAACAAGGTTCACAAAGCTGGTGTTTCTAATAAAGTGGCCACAGAGTGGAAGTGCATGGTAGGTGTTTCTAATAAAGTGGCCTGAGAGTGGAAGCTGTCCATGGTGCTGAAGAACAAATCAGCCTGTTCTGCGGGGATACTTTAGAGTTTGGATCAGAACGGCTCATCCTAAATCTCTAGCGCTAAAGCTGGATCAGCTATCTGNAAGGTGGGTGTTTCTAATAAAGTGGCCAGTTAGTGGAAACACAAGGTGGGTGTTTCTAATAAAGTGGCCAGTTAGTGGAAACACAAGGTGGGTGTTTCTAATAAAGTGTCCAGAGAGTGAAAACACAAGGTGGGTGTTTCTAATAAAGTGGCCAGAGAGTGGAAACACAAGGTGGGTGTTTCTAATAAAGTGGCCAGAGAGTGGCAACACAAGGTGGGTGTTTCTAATAAAGTGGCTAGTGAGTAGAAACACATGGTAGGTGTTTCTAATAAAGTGGCCTGAGACTGGAAGTGCATGGTAGGTGTTTCTAATAAAGTGGCCGGAGAGTGGAAGCTGTCCATGGTGCTGAAGAACAAATCAGCCTGTTCTGCGGGGATACTTTAGAGTTTGGATCAGAACGGCTCATCCTAAATCTCTAGCGCTAAAGCTGGATCAGCTATCTGCCAGTGAGCAATGGTTCGGTATTGAGAAGCTCCATTAAATACTCCCAGTAGAGACTTGTGGAACATGTCTTGGGAATTAGGCCGGTTAGTTAGTCAGGAGTGAAGTAAGTTGAGCTTTGGACTGAAGGATGTGGAAATGCATGGGGAAAACAGATTGGTGTGATATTCCCGGTACCAGTACAGTACATTAACGTTATCTATGTATAGTGGCACTGTCTGGATACTTTTGGACAGTCAGCGTATATAATGAGTGAACCCAGCCTCCTCAAGTACAAACACTACTGAGTCCAGGGCAAGTTGGCGTATGGATACTAGTAAGCCGAAAACTAATGCTGCATATTTCAGACTTTATTTAAATTAAAATGCAAATATGAAAATCTTAATTCAATTGTGTATTGACACTTTGCAGTTTCAATGTGAGTGTGCATTATTTAAGACATGTATTTGCGTTTCTGGGTATAAACTCTGGTCAAGTTAATGTGGAAAAGTCTTTCACTGTCATAATGCTCTGAAATATTGAACAAGGAAAAACACACCGCAGTAATGCACCATTACCACCAAGTTCAAATTGACGTCTTCCAAAAACACGTCCTGCACTAAACAGTCCCAGCTGACAGTGAAAATGTAATTGCATAAAGGATTGCAATAAAGAAAAAGGATTTCTTTCGAGACCGTTGCGATGAAAAAGACTTGCTGTTTACACTGTTAACAGCCATCATGCCAGAAAATGCAAATACACATACACATTGTGCTTGAGTTATGACTGAATTAATGCACTCACAATGAAACATGCAACTGTAAATATACAATCAAATTAGCACTTTAATATTTACATTCCAATTTGAATTTGTAATTTGAATGAAGTCAGGAAGATTCCAAGATTACAAGTCAGAGTACAAATACTATTAGACCAAGATGATTCCGAGTACAAATACTATCTACACCAAGACGAGTCAGAGTACAAATACTATTAGACCAAGACGAGTCCAAGTACAAACACTATCAAGACCAAGACGAGTCAGAGTACAAACACTAT
>JAVGWN010002509.1:0-11057 GCA_034552555.1 Semaprochilodus insignis
CCGCAAAACCCACCCTGCATCCCCTGCCCCCCAACCCACCCAAACAAAACAAACAAATATCCAAACAAAACAAAAAATCTGATCAGAAATTTGATTTAGTGTTACTAGTCCCCGACAACCAAACTTTAAGATCACTGGAACTGGTCAATGAACACCTTGCTGTCTACCTCATCTAACCTTTTCTGCTTTTAGAGTTTCGAAGAAGAGTTTTGATCCCATATGAAGTCTTGCACTGGTTAGACCGTAAGACTGGAGGGTCTCACGGGGGTGGGGGGTTGTGTGGAATGATGCTGGTCCACATCTCTGTAAGCGATGCCCGTCTCACGCGGACGCTGAAACGGACTGCTTGTACACGGCGTGGTAGGCGTTCCGGAGCAGCACGTAGGGGAAACAGGACTCCAGCAGGTCCATGGTGAGGAATGGGGACTCCTGGACGATCTGCAACATGCACACAGTGTTAGTTAAGGAGAAGACAATACACATCCCCATCACCTCGCACAAGAGTGATCTGGTGTGTGTGCTGATGTGTGTTTCTCGTATCGTCACTGATCGGAAATGGCAACTCTACGGAGCAGGAAAAAAATCAGGGTGATTCTGGAGCGTGCTGATCGAGCCGTTCATCGGGAAGCTGTGACACATTTAAACATCTGCTGGCAATTTTGAATTCATCGCTGTAACAATAATAATAATAATAAATGAGAAAAGCAGAGACGCAAGGACTCATTCTTACAGCGACGGTATGTTTGTTTCGCAATTCTAATGATCCAGACAGGCTCAGATTTGTGCCGCTGCCGGCGTCACTGATGATTTGTGAAGCACAGCTGGCTGGTTTCTCATCTAGGCCGGTGCTGCTGTCACCCAACAACACTGTTTTAGTTATACGGGTTGGAAGGTCGCAGGTTTGATTCCCTGAACCGACAGGACACCACTGAAGTACCCCTGGACAAGGCACCTAAGGTCCAGCTGCTCCCCAGCTGCCGTGGATAAGGCTGCCCACTGCTCCAGGCGAATGTGTGCTCACTGCCCCCTAGTGTGTTCACTAGTGTGTGTGTGTGTGTGTGTGTGTGGGTGTTTCACTGCACGGACGGGTTAAATGTGAAGGTCACAAATGGTCAATGGCTCTAATCCCAAGTCTAATAATCGTTATAGCCTGAATCGTTATAGCATGAATTCATGCCAGCTGAAGAAACTGCTGGGTGCTTCAGATGGGCTTTGAAAGAATCGTCCAAGCTCCATATAAACTAGTTTCCTTCCGGGTTATGTGGTTTCTGGCTGGATAAAGTTTAATAAAGGAATTCGCTGCAGAATTCCATTATTAAAAAGGAAATGGAAATTTGTGAAACCAAGTTTGTGAAGCTGCTACTGCTGGGTATCGTTACAGCCTGAATTAGTGTTGGTCCAGTTTGTTATTGAGCGGGTGTGAAAGGAACCGTTAGACCCTTGGCGTAATGACAGCCTTTAGCTTTGAATTAGCCTTTAGCTAGCACTGCAGCCTGACAGCCGGGCTAATGTGTTCTCTAGTACAGCAGGGTGCAGTTCAGTCTGAACCTGCGTTTGCGGATGCAGCGATGGATGGTGTTTACTGGCAACAGTCTGACAAAGTATTCCCGACCCCATGTGGTGATGACCATCATGGCAGTTTTTAATGCGGGGCTGACTGAGGGGTCAAAGGTCACAGGCATTCTGGTGTCCCGCCCCCCTTTACACACACAAATTTTCCCAGATTCCCTGAATCGTTTGATGTTGTTTTGCAATATCCTTGCAACTCCTGGCTGGGAACTTGTTGGCTTTGTTGCTGATGCATTTTTGGCAAAGTGGCAAGCCCAGACTCAATCACAGAGGACTGCGAGTGTTTCCTGTATGCTCCTTTTTGCTAATGTTGATCCATCATCAACAAAGCTGATAAAGTAAATTCTCAAATAAGCCCACCAGACAAATGAGACCCCTGTGACTGAAACGTACCTAATAGTGTGTAACACCTCCACCAGCACCAATAGCAGCTGTGACTGGATTGGGCATGTACTGGACAGGTTTCTGGATGTAGACCACATCAATGTTCAGACACTCTTACATCAAAGAATTGGTCAGTTGGGCCAGATTTGGTGGATGCCTTCCCTGGCACAATTCCGAGGAGAATTCCCTGTAGACTGGGATTTTAGCCACTGCTGGTAGACCCGTATGACNTCCCTGTAGACTGGGATTTTAGCCACTGCTGGTAGACCCGTATGACCATACGCTTCCATACACCTGCAGATTCAGCTACTTTCTTCACACTATGGTCTTTGGCACGCCCAAATGCAGTCACTCCTTTTAGCCAATCATTAACATCTGCTTTGGAGCCATTTTCCACACATGGAACGAGACATTCCCTGCACTGTACCACCTCTTCCCAATCTATGGATCCCATCACTCACACCCCGCAGGTATTTATAGCCCCATCATCCTCATGCAGCGCCATCTGCAGGAGCCTGAAGTTACTACCACCTCGTCTGTAGTCTGATGAGTCTCATTTTGTCTTTGTATGATTTTCGTTCAAACACAGGTCAAGTGGATTTAAGGATCTCTGCATCGGACCTACTGTCCCAGCTTCTTCATAACTGGGTTCGTACTTTAAGTTTATATCCTAAGAACAAACTGAAACTGTGGAAACCAAGAAACGTCAACCCCACACGCACTTGAGGGGACGCACATGTGCAGGCATTCATTTACAGCCACACAGACCCACCCAACTCATCCCAAAGCTGTGAGAACAGATTTTGAGGCTTTACTGGTGGTTTCGCCAGACTGCCACGGAGCAGTGCGTGTGTTTGTCTGGCACTGGGCGGAGGACACACACATGTCCTCAGTCAGATAAAGACATTTGTCACTTTCCATTACACAATAGTGGCCGGCTGCCTGTAGATTACACTTCAAAGGGCTGCTAATCCTGCGGCCAAATCCCACATGAGCCCTCCTGATCAAAAGACGGCAGATGCATATGCATGACTGCAGATGTACAGTCGAGTACAAATCCCTCGAAAAGCTTTTAATTTTACAGTGCTAAAGAGCCAGACCGCCAACCTTTCCTTCAAAAAGCACAGCCACAGTTTCCTTCATCTTCAAAGTTCAACATTCTAATACCGCTGTGCGAGGCTGCGGGCCACAGTGTTACTCAGAGCGAGTGAGGTAGGTGGGCACTCACCATGTCAAGGAGAAGATAAACAGACTCGCGATTCCTGGTGGTCGTTTTATCCGTCTCCTGACCGATCTTCAACAAGCTGGAGGAGGCCAGCTAATAGGCAGAAGAAGAAACAAACATGAAGGTTGAAATGAACGCAATACGACATCGAGTAGTGGCTTTACATAAACTACCAGTCACGGCTCCTCATAGCAGGTTCTCCTCCTGTTTATCTTAAAGCTTTACTGAAGTGAAGACACCAAACTATAAAATAGCACTCATGGAATTACACAGTCCACCTTAAAACCCTCCAGAATGGAGCTTCACAGGAGGATGAACCAGCTTTCTTAACCTGCAGTGGAGCTGATAGAACAAGGTTTATTTCTAAGCAGGGTTGGAGCCGTTCTATTGGTCTGTCCATCATGAATATTCACTAGACTGAAAGGAGAACTAGAGCTTTTACACTGTGCAGAAAAAGAGATCAAAGTTTTTAGACCACTAAATGTACAGCTCTGGAGATAAGTAAGAGCCCACTCCAGTTTCTCCTTAAATCAGCATCTCCACATGTACAGCAAGTTCTTAGTGAGGAACAGAAGGTTGGGTTCTAGCTTTACTGGCAGATACAGTGAGCGTCTGGTTCATAAGAACAAGGTCAAGCAGCAAACACACAGGACAACACAGCTACAGACTGGCAGAGGGCCAAAACCCCTCTCTACTGACCGTGATGAGCGCCACCTCATTCCAATGTCCCTTAACCACCGTAAGATGACCTCAAGTGACCTACAGAGAGACTGGCGAGCGGTGGCTGGGGTGAAATGCTCAGCGAGCATGGTTCTAAAAACAGGCTTCTGGAGGGTCATTAGTGATTTTCTAAATAAACAGATCTAAATACAATATTTGATCTGGAATTTGGTAGACGTGTTTCCAGTAGTGTATAGAATCAAACAGAACTGCTCATTTTGGTCCAACACAAACCCAGAACCTGTACAACTAGAGGAACTGATCATTTTGAGGTGGTCTCTTTGATTTTTCCAGATATCTGAGGTGGAGATATGGAGAAATATGATACTGTGGTACATCAAGAGTATATGTGGTATATCACATATGGACTGTTTGAGACTCTCATCAGTTGGAGCGGTTATGTGTAAGACTGTAGAGTCTTTAAAATCACCAACAACATCCATTTAGATGGGCGTGTCTAAACTTTTGACTGATAGTGTATCCAGACACTTCTTCTACACAGTCGAGTCACATTATTATGAACACGTCATACTTTCTGCAGCAGCACCGTGTAGCTCATGAAGGAAGTCACGTGTCATGAGCTGGCTTGGTGGGTCTATAAGGTGTGCGATTGGCGCCCTCAGCTGATTTGGGTACGAATCCATCCTTGCAGATGACATACACCCATACATGCTGATCGCCTTCCCTGGGGCGGATGGGATCTTCCAGCAATGGCTAGAAATGCTTGACAATGGTTGGAAGAGCATGACCAAGACTTCCAACCTCCCGACCTCCACCCGCAGCTGTGGGGTGCCCTGCAGTCAGCATGGCTCCAGATACCTGTGACAACCTACCAGGACCTTACTCTAGGTCTCACTCTAGGTCTGTCTGGCTGTGCTGGATGCGGCTTGTACTCTGGATATCAGTTGTAATAACGTGGTTCGACTGTGTGATTACTAAATTAGGCTACATGTAAGGTGTACCTATTGCACACACACACACACACACACACACACACACACACAGTCACAAACACAGAGACACACAGACGCACACAGACAGACAGACACACAGACAGACAAAGACACAGACAGACAGACACACAGACAAAGACACAAAGACAGACACACAGACACACACACACACAGACAGACACACAGACACACAAACAGACACACACAGACACACAGACAGACAGACAGACAGACAAAGACGCACACGCGCACACACACACACACACACACACACACACACACACACACACACACAGACACAGACACAGACACAGACAGACACACACACACACACACCCCTTAAACCTCCACAGAAAAGCACTGACCAATAGAACGAGACACTCTGGAGCAGCTGCACATGAGCCTGCTTATTGATTCCAGCTCTTAATGATTCCAATTTATGATTCCAATATGGTGGAAAAGAGAGGGCAAATGTTTGGACAGCTTTCAGCTGAGTGATTCATGAAGTGTGGCATGTTTTTGCCATGCCTGCGGCTGCAGGATCATCAACAGAGACAGTCGCTGTTTTATCTAACGGACCAGGTCAAAGCAAATTATCACTGGTTTCTTCAGCTGTCACTGCTCCTGGCCGGGCTTTTGTTTTCAGTACTTTCTGTCTCATTCGTCCCTCACCGACACAGTGTCCTCTCACTCTCAGGTAATGATCTTGAGGAATGACTGTCCAGCTGTTGCTGGTCCGTATGGAGCTCTGATATTTGAACTTTGCCTACCTTAATGACTGAAACTAGACAGCTGAGAAAGAATGAGGCCCTTTTACGACAAACGGTCTCACTGCCCTGTAACACTCCTCAGTATTCTCCTTGGCTGGCGATCCAGAGAGAGAGAGCCAGAAAGCCTGCACTGGATGTGCTAGCTAAGTGCTGGAGTGATGGAGCTCCATTCAAAAGCTTTGGGTTTTGAGCTGGACCTGGAACTGACTATCAAACATCAGTACCTGAACTCACTAATGCTGTTGAGGCTGAAAACAATCCAATCCCCGCAGCAAAATTCCAACTAGGGATGCACCAACCCAGTATTAGGATCGGATGTTGGTCCTGATGTCAACAACATTACCTGGATCGGGAATCGGATATTTAGGCCAATCCATGAGGGTGATCCATTCCCTTTTGTTCGTTTGCGACGTGTGCTGTGCCATACGTCAGCAGCATGTGTTCAGCGTGCCATTAGACTTGACTTACAAACAGGAACAACAGCATGGAGCGAACCGGCGAGTCAGTGGTATGGAGGGACTCTTCAATGTTTAAGTCAATCCTGAAGCCTCAAGTCTCTCCCACATGGTGACCACAGAACACAGACACTAGGGCCCAATCCCATGTCAGCCCTTGCCCCTAACACGTAGCCCTACCCCTGTTTAACGTGTTCACGTCTAGGGGTAGGGTTGTCCCGACTGGTGTTGAGATGGAGGGGTAGGGGGTGAAGTGTAAGGCCTACATGGCCCTTCAAACAGAGATTTTTCAGAAGCGCACTCCAAACGGAGTGTTGTGAGAAATTTCCCAGAATGCCCTGCGAATCATCGGCAAAGATGGCTGCACAAGCGACCAAAGAGACCCATAAATATGAGTACTGTCTCTGTTAAAAAGCAGCTGTACTGTAGGATCACCACTGTAAAAGCCTTTTATGGTCATTTTCTTCACCTAGCGGAATTTCCCGTTCCACCTTAAATGGTACAGCAGTTATGTTCTGGTTGGTGCACCATTTAAGGTGGAACAGGGAAGTTCGATCATGAAGCTGGAGATTAAAAAGCTCAGTTCAACTTCATATCACTGAAGAATTCTTGGTGGTGGTAATAAATAATGGCCCCCCCTCTTTGAGGTCATATGATGCCCTAAATGTATTTGAGCAGTGAGGAGCTGAACTCCACCCTCCTCTGCTGTCACTGCAGACCGGCAGGGTCGCCTACAGAGCACCACTAGCAGCCTGTTAATGAAGTCATGTAGTTTTTGTTTGTGCTCTTGTTTATTCAGTGACTCGTTTGACTGATTGATGTGTAAAACTGAAGTCTGTGCTTCTTTTCGTCTGTTTACATAAAAGCCGCTGACGACACCTGATGACGTATCTGGTTCTTGAAGGGTTGTCCCATTTCATAGGGGGGAAGATTTCAACCACTACCCCTTCTAACTCAGTTCTAATAGGGAGGATTGCACTCGAAAAAGGGGTAGGGGTAAAAATGAGAAACGGGATTGGGCCTAGGTCACGGTTTCTCGACCCTAGCCCTGGAACACTACTTGGTTTTCCTTTCTGCTCCAACACACGTCACTTAGCTGAAGAATAGCTGGATAATGACACGCCAAGTTGAATTAGGTGTGTTATTGCGAGTAAAACGCTCGACTGTGCAGGAGAACCACTTGCATAAACCGATGTGGCTGAAAGTGTTGCATTTGGAGACAGTGATCAGCATAGTGTCTGCAGATGTGCTCAACTCACAGCAAGGAACTCCTTCAGACGATCCTCAATGCTGCCCTTGTGGATGGTGAAAAGTGCAGCAGCAATCTGGTTAATGGCCTTAGCCAGACAGTGGATGTTGTTGCAGTGGCCTAAAATAAGGTTGGAGAGAGTCAACAGTTACACGCTGAAAATAAGCTTCAAGCACACAGTTTCCCCTGCTTAGCCCAAATATCCTCGATTATGTTTAGCCTCAGGTTTATTTCCTTACTCTTCCACTAGTACACAGAAAAACGCACCCATCCACCGCGACTAGTCGAACAGTGGAACACAAAGCAGCACAAAGTAGAACCCAACATCTATCTCAAACGTTTAACCCATAAGATCCCCCATTACTGTCCCTTAAAGGGAAACGGGTCTGGGCTCTTAATTATTCAAACGGTCATGTAAAAAACGTATTCAGATTTCCTAGATCAGATTAATGTCTAGGAATCTGATAAAGAGAGCTGGATTTCAGTAATCTCAGTAATCAGATTTCTCAGTGGGTATAGACCCTTACTCTGATTTCTTTCATTTTCCTCAGTCGGCGCATGTGCGAAAACAGACCAAAGCACCGGCAATAGTAGTACAACATGGTGGCTACCACTCTAATAAGCTCATCCACAGTGACTAGACGAACAGTGGAAGACAAAGCAACACAAAGTAGAACCCAAGATCTACCATCTCAAACGATTAACCCATTACAGCCCACAGTGACGTGCGTCACAAGTCCTTAAAGAGTTCCTTATACAACTTTATCCCCTCGGTTAAACTCATGGAGTCTCTAAGTGACCCCTACTGAACATCCTGAGCGCAGTCACATGACATTCTGTGAACATGTGACCTCATTTACACAATGGCGATGTGCTGTTATAAACCCATTTAACAGTCCTAATGACATGTTCTAGATTTCATGGAACCCATTTTGAAGCCATTTCTAGAACAAAACCATGAAATACAAGTTCGGAATGGTTATAGAAGAGGTCATGTGACCTCATGTCAGAATAAGACTGATCTTTTATAACCTTGTACCTGATCCCCCATTATTGTCCCCTAGAAGGAAACGGGTCTGGGCTCTTAATTATTCAAATGATCATGTAAAAAACATATTCAGGTTTCCTAGATCAGATTAACGTCTAGGAATCTCAGCAATCAGATTTCTCAGTGGGGTGTAGACCCTTACTCTGATTTCTTTCGTCTTCCTCAGTCGGTGCATGTGAGAAAACAGGCCAAAGCATCGGCAATAGTAGTGCAACATGGTGGCTACCACTCTAATAAGCTGTATCTGTCAAACTGATTTAGACATCAAGTTTCACTGACGCTAATTGGTGGGGTATACAGGGTTCATGCAGGTTTCAGTGAGTTACATTTAAGACGTTTTTAAACACCTTTTAAGACCATTCTCAGTGAAATTTAAGACCAACACGACACATTACCAGAAACATTTAACGATCCCAGATATTCCCAAAACATTTCAACTCTAGAGACGTTACTTTGGTGACTGAGGCAGTAGATACCCACGGAGGTATTTAGTGCAGGTAGTGGGCAAACAGGACCGTTTCCTGCCTGCAGTCATCATGGGATTTGTAGTTTAATCACCACATAACAAAAACCGGCAGGCCCCCATAAATACAGAGAGCACAGAACTAACTTCCGATTAGACTACGCTTCTCAGGAATTACCGAAAGTAAAAATTTAAGACTTGACTAAATTAAATTTAAGACCTTGGATGGAAACCTGGCCATCTTTTTAAAGCCTTAAAGTTCCGAATTTTTGACATTTTAAGACTTTTTAAGACCCCGCAGGAGCCTTGGGTATAGGCTTCTTGTTAGCTACGTCAGCCTCAAAAAACATATATACAAAGATGCAAACTTCACACAACAAATATGTCTCTGCTGATCAACAAATGTTTTAGGTTTCAGCTGATGAACATTTTGGGACAAAAAGTGATTTTAAGGCTCTAAAACCACATAATTAAAATGCAGATTTTTAATTGATTTTATATTCTAATAGTTAAGAACACCGTTTAGCCAAAACAGTGTTTCACGGTTAGATGTGTTAATCTGCGCTGATTAACCATTTAAGCACTCTTTGTAGCCACTTTCACGGCTTAAAAGCGACTGGCATCCGGAGGTCTTTCTTCAGGTCATCGATATGTAATGATATAAGACAAGCTCTTAATATCTGTGCTTCGTAAGGAAGGATGTAGCCCACGGGTCAGTGGGAACTTAATATCGGCTAATCTTATCAACACACAGACGGATTTGCGGAGCCCTGCTATACCGGGAGTAATTCTGATAGTCTCTGCTAAACCAAGTTTTGAGGTCCACAGTCTGGATGTCGTTCATGACGTGACATAAAACAGTTACCTTCAATTGCAGGGCTGTACTGAGACATCACGTTGCTGGCCAGGGTCGGCAGGGAGACGGCCACAAACACCATCAGCAGGCAGGCGATCTTGTACTCCTCCTCTGGGCTTATGTTCTCTGTTATCAGAGACGGGCGAAAAAGGGAATTACTCCACCACTCCTCCCACACACCTTTACTTTGGCTCCGAAGGGAACGGAGCGGAAACCTCGGGGAGGAACGCTCCCTCTCACCAGGCACTGTCCGAAAGCTAGAGCGAGGGGCCAAGAAAAATGCTGCTAATGTCCAACAATTAACTCTTATTTGTATTAGCGCTCTGGGAGCGATCGGGGCGAGGTGACGCACTGTTTGGACAGTGAACAGCGGAGATCTGGGCTAAAACACTGGCAAAATCGATCCAAACGGTGAGAGGGCCAAAAGACCACTCGCCCAGGCCCTCTCCTACCTTCTTCAAGTGTTAAATGGAGATCTGTGGAGGCAGATGGGATTGTACTGAGCTCTTCTAACAGGTTCTACTGGACACCACAGTTAGAGTGCTAAATGTCTGCGCTATGCTGAAGTTTAAACCTACACATATCAGAAAAAAGCTGCTAAAGAAGAGACAACTTGCAGTGCACTATGTTTTAACTGTGTTTATATAATAACCGAGGACTAAGCCCAGGGCTACACGGAATTCGGAATGGTGATTTTCCATGGAAAGTAAAATATGACTAGGCTTAATCCCTGTCTAGGAAACTGGCTCAATATGTACAGTGGTTTAAGCAAGCTAATAAATGTGGTTTCTTTTTAACACAGAAGTAAATCATAAATTTCAACATTTTTTAGCTTTCGTTTTAAAGTCCAGTTGCCAAAATAGGTGCACAGCATCTGGTGCGAACAAAATGAACATTAATCAATGTTAGTATTTAATGTTAATTATTAATTCTTTTAATAATTTCTATTTTCTTTTATTGTAGTAGACTAAAGACAAATCAACTGTACGGCACTTCGAGTTGTTCTCCTGCTTCTGTAGCTGTCCTTTAGGAGTCGTTCTTAGTAGAGCAGTAGATAATAGGGATGCACCGGAATGAACAGTTTTGGCCGAAACCGAACAAAATGAAACTTCTGGCCAAAGGCCAAATACCTAACGCAGGTTTTCAGTCTTTCACTAATGTTGCCACCTTTTTCACCGCTACATAAACTAAACATGCTGAATGTATTTTTGTCTTGGATTTCAAAGAAACAACGATTACTAAACTGCAGTTCAACACACTTACTGAACACTGAACATCTTAACATCCCAGCAGACACACCAACACAGCACAATATGACTTAAATATAATAGCAGTAGAAACCCATCCCAGCCCACACGTCTGCTG
>JAVGWN010002510.1:0-11057 GCA_034552555.1 Semaprochilodus insignis
ACATACAGCGCTCAGACCCAACACTGAGACTCTATACATACAGCGCTCAGACCCAACACTGAGACTCTATACATACAGCCCTCAGACCCAACACTAAGACTCTGTACATACAGCCCTCAGACCCAACACTGACACTGGCCTTAATCAAACCTTTGTGCAGTGGCATGTTGAGTTTCCTGCAACATAGTTTCACTTCAGACTTGGCAAGTACACCGAGCAGTTCATAAACAAAAGCTGCACACGCTCAGTTGCTGCACCAGATAGCCAAATTAGCAGCTTGAATGTTTTGAAACTCTACAATAATCAGGTGTTGTTTACATGTGTGCAGCCTCTGTATGATTTTATCAGCTGTCACTGCACCTTCTCTCCCGCTGGAGAGCCGTCGCCCGGTCACCCGGTCGCCCGGTCGCCCAGTAAACCTTCTTCTGGTTTATACTCCTGTACATGGATCAGGTGGACTCAGAGGGTTTACAGTACGCCGTTTGGCATGATCACATGACGCATCGTTGTTGATTTGACTGGCTGTTTCAGGCGAGAACTCGATGCTTTACGTTATACAGTTCACAGACAAGGGTCTAGCTGTAGAACCGCAGTCTCAGACCTGTGCTGTCAGAACCTGGCAGATATTACACAGTGGTCAAAAGGCTAAGTAGCTACAGTAGTGCTTTATGACATGGATGGTAGTGCACAATGTTTTCAGAAACCCTCTGAGGAGATCATGAAATAGAACACAAAGCCTGTGGTGTGGCTGAGCGTTGACTGGCAAGATGTAGGTTGGATCTGAACTGGCTACCTACTGCATAGATCATGTGGTTTCAGCACCCAAACAGTGCGCTAACTGTTAAACAGGACGTTGCACGGCTTTAGGCATCTACTGGGTATGTAATGCGCCGTTTGGCTGTAGATGCTGTTATGACCCATGCAGTGCACTATGAGTAACCAACCTGTAGTAATGTACACCTGTGCACGCTTAGCGTTCACACTGACATCAGGCTTAAAGATGTGAACAGAGCTGAGTCACAAACTGATAATGACTGTGATATTGTCCTCCGAACTTTCCAAAGCTCACTGTTCTCTGTCCCGTCAGGGTTCTCTGCTTTATTTGTGTCTTTGTTCCAGACCAGAGAAACTGGACTGCAGCTGTGAAAGTGTTGTTAAAGCAAGAATTTGGTAAAACTTTTTGTAGTTTGCTTTTTAAGCACTGGAGCTAAGAGGCTAATATAGCTAATAAGTAACAGGCTTATATTAGCCAATTAGCACAGTGCTAAGTGCAGACCTAAATGGACAGTTGAGTGCTCAGTTAACTGTTCAGATGGTTTGTTGGAGTACAGACACGATGAGCCGGGGTGAAAGAGAGGCTTCTTTGTAGTTTCCTTCTTTAGTTTTAGCAGTGGAACTATGAGGCTAATGTAGCTAACAAGCAATGGAAGCTAGTACCCTACGGTCAGCATGGCTGTCTCTAATAGTCTGGAGCATGTGGTTCCTGTAACTCACTGTTATCTGCACTAAACTGAAGGCTGAATTTAGTCTGAACTTTCTGTGGAACTAAACTGCAGAAACTGATGAGCTAAAACTTCTGGAGACACTTTACTCTCTGTGGTTGTTTTGGCTGCTGGGAAGCTGAAAGGCAGCTCCAAACAGCTCGAGGTGAAACGCCCGAGGGCCCTAAACGCACTGGTCAGCTCTCAGTTTATAAACAGAGCAGTGAGACAGCAGGTCTGATTGAGCGGATTGATTCACCCTCAGATCATTCACACTCGGCCTGCTGTCCGCCGGCAGCCCTGACGCCGCTCTATCTGCTGTAATTATATCTAACTGATCTGAGCACTGAAACACAGCCTCACTTAACCCCCCCATCACCACCATCATCATCAGCAGCAGCATCAGTCCAGCTTAATTCAACTCCATTAGAGTCTGCACTGCCCACTCACAACACACCCAAACTCCCTCGCTCTCTGTTCTCTCTCTCTATGTGTTAGGGCAGAACCTGCCGATACGATATGTACCATAACACAGGGGTTCTGATTTCATATATTTCTGAATCACACAACACAGTATCGCAATATTCAGTGTTTTTGATATTTTCTGATCTATATGCATTTATATACAGAAGTCTGTCTCTCAGTATGGCGTCGGGCCGCCGTGTTCGCTAACCCAACACGCCAGACGTCTCGGCATGGAGCTGTAGAGGTTCCTAATGGTGTCGTGTGATAATCCATCCCATGCAGCTTGAACATCCTCACGCAGTTCCTGCAGATGGTGCGGTAGGGGTGGAGGTGGAGTGACACCAGGCCTTCTGGACGTGTGACGCGTGACAACAAACCGTTCATCTTGGTGCTGACCACGGTGCCATTCTGAGTCACTCCCTGACAGTCTGGTACGACACCATTGCAGTCTTTGGTGACGGTGACGTGGTGTTAAGGACAGTCGTGGTAACGGTCTGTGTGCATGTAGTCCTGCGTGGTGCAGCCGTCTGCCAATGGTGCTGCACTAACAGGATGACTCATGGAGGACATCACTGCTCGCTGGATGTCTGTAATCGTGGCTGTTGGGTCAGTCAGGTACAGAGATAAGACCCGTCCTTGCTTACGTCACATGCACAGCTGAGTGTGAACCTTGAATCATTAGTATGTCTCACCATGTCAAACCTACACACCAAGTTTCACTCCTGTTGGTCGATTCCTTCTGGGAGCAGCTATGTTTTTAGAGTGTACATATATATGAGCTGGTGGTTCATGGCTGGTGGTCTAAGCAGTCGTGATAGCTTCACCAGTTGTGTGAGTCTCACAGCTGGTTTCAGATGGACGGTCTTCTGGCCCCAAATCCTGAAGCTCCGTCAGATTAGCTCTTCTGCTGGATGGATTACTGGTGTACTCCTCAGCCGTCTGTCTCTGTACACACCGCAGCAGATTTACACTGCTGGCTAGCGCGTGTTTACCTCACTTTGGCTGATTATTAATCAGAGGCAGAACCTCGAGATGTTCCTCTGGGCAGAGCATCATGGGTGCTGTAAACACGCTGAGACTTGTCATCTTGCTTACATGAACACTAATGTGATGCATTTCCAGATGTGGGTAATTAATCAGTCTGCAGCTGTGAAGTGAAGTGCTAACAACACAATGCACTTACAGCGCTGTAGTTCAACTGAGTCAGTCTTGGTTAGCTGACGGTTGTTGACTGAAGTTGTCTGATCAGAAATCAGTACCAAGTTAAAATGACCTGATTGGTCTGCTGCTGATAGTTCTATAGGATGTGTTATGACCGCTGAGTGAAACATAACTAGCTAAAAGACAGCTGGCATTAATAGGTGATGTTTGCGTTTGGCGGCTGAACAGTTCCACTTTCCCAACCATTAAACCGCTTCATTCAAGATCCCGACCTCGTAAATGTACTTCATACAGAAATCGGGACAAATAAAAAACTCCAGCTCCGCCCTCTTCTGCTGTTTGTGCTCAAGACTTGTGGACCCTTTCAACACAAGGCCAACCATCAGGGGGGCACCTGGTCATTTACACCGCAGAACCTAAAGAAGACGTAGCACAGAGCTGGAGCTGTTACAGTGAGGCCAGTAGAACAGTCTGAGGACAGCTGCTGCAGAGACACTGATCTTAACAACGAGGAATTTTAAGCTGCAGAGTCGCTACAACAATCAGACACACAGTGCTGCTTTCCACCGGTCCTGTCTTCTGCACACAGGGTTGCCAGATTCAGTTTCCCCTGTAAGATCTGCTGATTTGAAAGTGCATGGAGGTGGATTTATACACTCAGTCACTCAGTCACTCACTTACTCATTCACTCACTCACTCACTTACTCATTCACTCACTCACTCACTTACTCATTCACTCACTCACTCATCTTCTACAGTGCTTTATCCTCCTGGGTCACGGGGGTGCTGGAGTCTATCCCAGCGTTCACTGGCTGGAAGCAGGAAACCCCCTGGACAGGCTGCTAGTCCATCACAGGAGAGATACACAGATATGTACACAAACACACACACACTCACACACCTAGGGGGGTCAATTCAGCATCTCCAGTTCACCTGACTGCATGTGTTTGGACTGTGGGAGGAACCCGGAGCACCCGGAGGAGGAAACCCACACAGACACGGGGAGAACATGCACACAGACAGGACCCCGGACACCCCCGCCCAGGGATCGGACCCAGACCCTTCTTGCTGTGAGGTGACAGTGCTACCCACAGTGCCACTGTGCTGACAAACATTAAATCAAACATGACAATAACCAGAAACTGATGAATACTGCTCCCAAATACCTGGCAACCCAAAACCCCATGCACAAACAGTAAGAGAAGGACGACAGAAGCGCAGCTCGCTCGGTGGTGACGCTGCGCAGTAAGAAGGACAGAAGGGCACATACTAAGAGAAGACACAGACGCTGTAATCCACAAGTATTCATTAAAAATGTTCTCCCAGGAGCAGCAAGAGGATTCATGGGTTTACATGCGGCGTCGGACGGGGAGATCATTCTGGGAAATATGTTTATGTTAACGTTTCAGCTTCTGGTGGGTTTTAAGTACATTTTTGGCTGGTCTGTTTTACTCTGCGGGGCGCGAGCGACACGGCCACCTGACCGCTCCAGCTGGCACACACAGCGCTGCTGAGCGGAACAGCAAGGCCGATCTGCAGATCTACAGATATGCTGTAACTAAACAGTCAGATCAGACGCTCTGCACACAATACAGTCCCATACCACTCCACCGCACAGCTAGTGTTAGAATCAGATACACACTGTACTGCCAGAAGTGTTCGCTCGTCTGCCTTCACACCCATATGAACATCCCATTCTTAATCCATAGGGTGTAATATGATGTTCCACCCTTTACAGCTAGAACAGCTCCAACTCCTCTGGGAATTCTTTCCACAAGGTTTAGGAATGTGTATATGGGAATTTCTGACCATTCTTCCAGAAGCACGTTTGTGAGGTCAGACACTGATGTTGGATGAGAAGGCCTGGCTCGCAGTCTCCGCTCTCATTCATCCCTAAGGTGTTCTATCGGGTCGAGGTCAGGACTCTGTGCGGGCCAGTCCAGTTCTTCCACACCAAACTCCCTCATCCATGTCTTTATGGACCTTGCTTTGTGCACTGGTGTGCGGTCATGTTGGAACAGGAAGGGGCCGTCCCCAAACTGTCCCACAAAGTTGGGAGCATGAAATGGTCCAGAGTCTCTTGGTCTGCTGAAGCATTAAGAGTTCCTCTCACTGGAACTAAGGGTCCGAGCCCAACTCCTGAACCACACCCCCACACCATAATCCCCCCTCCACCAAACTTTACACTCGGCACAATGCAGTCAGACAAGTACCGTTCTCCTGGTACCACCAAACCCAGACTCGTCCATCGGATCGCCAGACGGAGAAGCGTGATTGGTCACTCCAGAGAACACGTCTCCACTGCTCTAGAGTCCGATGGCGGCGCTTTACACCACTGCATTCCACGCTCTGCATTGTGCTTGGTGATGTAAGGCTTGGATGCAGCTGCTCGGCCATGGAAACCCATTCCATGAAGCTCTCTACACACGGTTCTTGAGCTGATCTGAAGGACACATGAAGTTTGGAGGTCTGTAGTGATGGACTCTGCAGAAAGTTGGTGACCTCTGTGCACTATGCCCCTCAGCATCCGCTGACCCCGCTCTGTCATTGTACGCTCTGTCACTTCGTGGCTGAGTTGCTGTCGTTCCCAATCGCTCCCACTGTGTTAGAATCCCACTGACAGGCGACTGGAATATTTAGTAGTGAGGAAATTTCAGGACTGGACTTGTAGCACAGGTGGCATCCTATCACGGTACCACGCTGGAGTTCACTGAGCTCCTGAGAGCGACCCATTCTCTCACTAATGTCTGTAGGAGCAGTCTGCATGTCCAGGTGCTTGGTTTTACACACCTGTGGACATGGAAGTGACTGGAACACCTGAATTCAGTGATTTGGATGGGGGAGGGAAAACTTTTGGCCATATAGTGTATTCACCTGATAATGCTATAAACTGACTTTATGAACAGATCGTAGACCGCTCCCTGCCAAGCCATCACAGGAACACGCAGCCTTTGCCACAAATTGGCTGTTACCAAATGTTCGTCGCCTCCCGTCCCCAAAGTTGGTGCCCATGTTAGCTATATTCTCCTTGGAGTAGTATGTAGTGCTAGTTCCTCCCGCTACACGGAGGGCTGTGGCATCACCGGGGATAGACCTCATGGTCTCCTGGGGCTCTCTGTCTCTCTGGAAAACAGATTAGAGAAGCCAGGCTTATCCAGGCTGGGTCATGCCAACTACAGACGTCTGCTATATGTTAGCTACATGAGCCTCGTAGCTCCAGGGTTAAACTGAAGACCTGAACGTGTTCTTGTTTGTGTGTTCTGACTGGCCGTATTTGAGGTAAAGGAAGGAAACTGTGCAGACTAGATAAGATCAGGCTGTGTATGTAAACAGTTCTCACGCGTCTGTATGAGCATATTTATTAGATTATAGAACATAAACAGCGTTAATTTATCTACAAGGCTCATCAACGGCAGCCTTATCTCTCTGTGAACACGCTGCACTGCCCCGGTAAACCAGCTGAGATCAGATACACACGGCGCACACAGAGCTGCAGTAGCCTTTAAAGTACCTGAGGTCAGCATCCACAAGCACACCACACAAACAAACAAACAACAACCAGCATCAAAAACACTTACACTGTACAGACTCGTCTGTGTTCCCTCTGATTAGTTATTATTATTATTATTATTATTGTTGTTGTTGTTGTTGTTGTTGTTGTTGTTGTTATTTTTAAAACTTTAGTTTTGATCCTGGAATCTTTTTTGTTTCAAAAACCCAAAGACCTTTACGGTGATCGAGAACACAGAATAGTTTCAGTGTATTTTGAATGTATATTAAAAATATTTTTACAGCCCTGTGATAGGTAACAGCTAACACCCAGTCCTGCTTTAGCTAACGGCTAACACCCAGTCCTGCTTTAGCTAACGGCTAACACCCCATGCTGCCTCTCCATCCTGCAGCACTTGGCCTTTAATGTATGAGTGTTTAGAGCTGTGTTGTCCACAGAGTCATTATGCTGGTCATAATTAACGCTGCGGCGCTTTGATCAGCCTGAAGTGTAGCGGTGAGCCCGGGTGTTGAATGATGTATGGGTTCCCCGCTTTCAGACCGTCACTGATGGCTGTTCATGCTTAATGAGGCTGTTAGCGTAAGCTAATCTCAGCATCCCGTACCTCTGTAGCTCTAGATTAATAATCATTAATAAAGTCATCTATGATAATCAGTATGGAAATCAGAATGATGGAGAGAAATAGAGGATCACCGGAGAAACGAAGAGCTTCTGCAACACCTCAACACCTTCACAGAACGTTCAGGTGTTTATCATCCTGTGGACGTGCACACATACATTAACACCAAGCTAGAGACCTGCAGCTCTTCCACAGGAGGACAGTAACAACAAGACCCCTGACTCTTCATACTCCGCTGGAACGTGGATCACTCTTTATAATTCGGTGTTTGAGGTGTAAACAGAGTGATTGAGGGCGGGTTTGGTGTGAGGTGTAAACAGAGTGATTGAGAGCGGGTTTGGTGTGAGGTGTAAACAGAGTGATTGAGAGCGGGTTTGATGTGAGGTGTAAACAGAGTGATTGAGAACTGGTTTGGTTCAGATGTTCTGTACAGTGGTGGTGATGGGAACCAGGGTTCTCCATGTCTAGAACCCACATATAGACATTTTATTGACTATCTAAACCCCCAGTGAACCTACACGTGTCTTCTGAGTGTATATGGAATGTTGATGATGAAAATCTGGAAAACCTGGAAATACTAAGTTTCTCTGGGGGACTATTTGACCTCCCAGCGCCCTGCAGCATGTATCCCTCCACCATGAATGGAGTTTAAGGCTGAAATCTTCTCCACACTATCATAAACAGCGTCTCAGACATCAGGCAGCGTATTCAGAACCACCTCATGTAGGAACTTCCTGTGAGGGAGCTTTTAGAGGGGGACGTCTGGTTACCTTCACCACCACTCTGAACGGTCCTTACTCTGAATGACACTGTTTATGTTTTAACTTCATTTAAATTCAATGAGCTGCACTGATTGTTGTGTCCTGTCCCTCAGGGTCGAGTATAATCAGTGCTGACGCCCCCTGGTGGCCAGGAGGAGTCGACCAGCCTGCCTGGCAAGAGTGATCTACCCTGGGGTTGAGATGGAGCGCTATTTGGGGGAAAGCTCCGGAACTACTCCTTCATTCAATGGCACAAACGCCACATCCACCCCGGGGGCGACATTGGTTACGGAGCGCCTGGCGGTAGTGGCCACCCTGGGCTTGTTAACTCTGTCGACCGCTGTGGTAAACGCAGCTGTGATCGCTGCCATCTTCACCACGAGGAAGCTTCAGCTGCCCGCCAACTACCTCATCTGCTCATTGGCCGTCACAGACTTCCTGGTGGCGGTGCTGGTGATGCCACTGAGCATCCTGTACATCGCCACGGAGACGTGGTGCCTGGGCCAGGTGGTGTGCGAGGTGTGGCTGAGCGTGGACATGACCTGTTGCACCTGCTCCATCTTGCACCTATGCGTGATTGCACTCGACCGCTACTGGGCCATCACCAAGGCCATCGAGTACGCCCGCAAGAGGACCCCCCGCCGTGCCATCATCATGGTGACCAGCGTGTGGGTCATCTCCATCTTCATCTCCATGCCACCCCTGTTCTGGCGGCACCGCACCGGCACTAGCGAGTGCATCATCGAGCACGACCAGGTGGGCTATAGCATCTACTCCACATTTGGCGCCTTCTACATTCCCATGACGCTCATCCTGATCCTGTACTCGCGCATCTACAGCGCAGCCAAGACGCTGTACCAGAAACGCGGCTCGTCGCGGCACCTCAGTAGCCGCAGCACAGACAGCCAGAACTCGCAGCCAAACCACTGCCGGGTCACCCACGCGTTCTGCGTGTCCGACTTATCCACCTCCGACCCCACCATGGAGTTCGACCAGCTCAACGTTGACCCGCTGGCGGACGAGCGGAACCAGATCTGCAGCTCCCGTGAGCGGAAAGCTGCCCGCATCCTGGGCCTCATCCTGGGTGCATTCATCGCCTGCTGGCTGCCGTTTTTCGTCAAGGAGCTGCTGGTGGGCCTGAAGGTGCTGCATCCGTCCCGCACGGTCTCGGACTTCCTTACCTGGCTGGGCTACATCAACTCACTGATCAACCCGCTACTGTACACCAGTTTCAACGAGGACTTCAAGCAGGCCTTCAAGAGACTCCTGCGTCGCAAAGAGCACACATAGACCTGTCCAGGATCTGTGTGTGCAGAACTGTCAAATGTACACGCACTGCAGAACAGACAGGGAAATTAAAACATCAAAACATCATGCAAGAGACGATTTTACCTGAGGTTCCTTAAGAAAAGCGACGGATATTTTCATCTTACAATCAGTAAATGTATCTTTGGTTTAAGTCACTGTGGCTGGCTTCAGGTAACACGATAATTGGATCTGATGTCATTATAATACCTAATAATAATAATCTAAAATCAGATAATATACCATGAACCCTGTAATGTGGTAGGAAACTCCACACTGTGATGCTGAACACAGACACATTCCTGAAAACACGTCTCAGATTTAGGCATGATAAGCTTCAAGTGTGAAACAGCGGATTAAAAACGTCCCACAGCAAATACAGCTGCTCAGACGGCGACACTGGCCGCCTTAAACCGGAGCGCTCATATAGGTCCAAATATGGTGTACATGTCCAATACAACAGCGAGTGTCAGACAGCTATTCCAGCTTTAGCTAGAACATGACATCACTCAAGAGAACACCTTTTAAGGCCTTGTTCAGACGGCCAGCCCAAATCTTTTCGGTATTGTATCCCAGTTGATTTTTGAAAAGCCTGGACAGCAGAAGTCCACATGAAATCTGACAGACCAGTGGTTTAAAAGGCGATTCCAATCTGACTTTTTATGGAAGTGGCTCAGTCTGAGCGATCCGGACGATCAAACCGGATTTCAAAGTGTCTTTTGTGTCACTCGCAATGACTCAAAGGATCTGATTTGAAAACAAACCCAGTACACCTGCAGTCTGAACACAGCCTTTAACCTGGTACACAGTACAGGCCGATATACTAATCAGAGCACACCTCACACTTAACGTCACGTCTCCTCTATCGGAACAACACACATGAAAACATCTCCACACCCCAAATCTCCCGTAAATCACCATCAGCTTGCACTAGCATGTAAACCTGGACAGGGAAACTGTGCACCTGGCAGTGTAAATAACATGGGCAGCACGTAGGCTAGCTCGCAGCTCAGGTGGTTAATTACCTGCGGTGGCAGTCTCTGTCCAGCTTCTGTCCTGATCCACTTGTGATAGTTGTTATTGAGACACTCATGTGTTTCCTGGAGCTCTACGAGTGTAGCCTCCATTTCTGGAGTCCATGGCACACTGCACAAGTTTCCTCTCTCCGCCGTTTTTCACCTGAGGCTGCTGTCGGCCGGAGCGCATCCACTCACAGGCTGGGTCACAGATCATCTCACACTAGAGTCCTAAAAATCAGAGGGCCACCAATCAGCTCGAGAGCTCGGTCAGAAGATTTAGGACTGACTGTTGGTGCTCTGAAAGTACTGGAAGGTCAAAATCAGGGTTAAGAATCGCCGTGGTGAGCCCCAGGCTTCAGATAGGACTGACTCCACTGCAACCATACGACATCATCACAATGCGACAGTGGAGGCCTACTAGTAGAGGAATTTTACCTGTTACCATGGCTGTATTCGAAATGGCATACTACATACTACTCACATACCAAATCTACCTAAAGTAGTATGTAGTATGCAGTGTGCAACCGAAGTAACTGTAGCGCACTGAAGACACCGGATAGTGTTCTATTCCGGTCAGAGGTTCTAGCGTACAGGGGGAGCTGTCTTCATGGTGTACCGGAGATACCCGGATGGTGTTCTACTCCAATCAGAGGTTCTAGCGTACAGGGGGAGCTATCTTCATGGTGTGCTGGAGATACCCGGATGGTGTTCTACTCCAGTCAGATGTTCTAGTGT
>JAVGWN010002511.1:579-11056 GCA_034552555.1 Semaprochilodus insignis
ACACATCCATTACAAACAATCTGGACGCGGCTATGGTCACCTTAAAACCAGATACCACCCGCCCCTACTTCCCCCCACATGTGGACAATCAGCCAAGACCCATCACACAGTATCAGCAACCACATAATCAAGTCTACTAGAGATTACTGAACAACTCCAGAAACGTGTGACAATTCAGGCATGCAGTTAGCACCATGCTAATTGGTGGGATATCAGCCTCCATTAAAGTGCCCCAGTGCTAAAACTACAGAAGCAAACTTCAGACACCAAACGTGTCCTGGGTGATCATCTACATCTGGGGTAACCAGGCTTTTTGGAGAAACTCTTCCTTTAAGGAGAGCAGTGTGAAGTTTCCGAGAGCGCTGGGAGATCAGGGTTAGCTGGGGTTGAGGCACAGAGCCAATAAAGCCCTGCACCAAAATAAACGCTTCCTCTGTTGCCAGCCACCCCCCGTTGCTCCGCTCCTGCACGCCTGCTGCCTCCCGGGCTAAAACTGACTGCTCTACAGCCGAATAAAAGCCCCATTAATACTGAGCAGTTTCCACCGGCCGACCTGCGAGCGCCGCCTCTGCATGCAGAATGCTAATGTGAGCACGAACGCCTTCCCAAAGCCACCTGACCAAACAGCCCGCCGTTTTCCCCTCTGCTTTTAACTAATGGGATCAGCTGTCTGAATCATACAGGCTCTACAGGAGACACAATAGATGACATGAGGCAAAACACTACATCCCTCAGTGACCTCAGATCTTCAAGAAACTGCAGGGTGGTTTAGCTGCAGATGAGCTAAAGTAATCATTTGGCAATAAATCACATTTTAACGTGGCTTCATTACTGAAGTAGACTAATGGAAGCTTATACCCCAAAAATAACTGCATGCCTAAATCATTACACACTTTCCTAAACTGTTTGCAGTTGTTAAGTAATCTCTAATACACATGACTGGCTTCTGAAACTTGAATTGTTTAAACTGGAATTTTCACCAAACCATCATATAAGCAGATATACACTATGATTTCATCATAATATCAATAATCATAATCCCAAATATACTGTAAAAATAATTACAATTAAAATGGCAGTTGATTTATTAAAACTGTATAGCTAATGATGCTTCCACCAATAGGAAAATGCATGGCTAAAAATGAATCCACAGCAGGGTTAAAGACCGACCAATAAGAAAGCAGCATGGCTAATCCACCAATAGAAAAATGGCATGGCTTAAAATTTCATCAACAGTCAAACAGCATAGCCAGTTAGTGAATGGCATGACCAAAAACATACAAATAGGCGAACAGCATAGTTAAAAACCCAGCAATGGGAGAACGGCATGGCTAAACATTGGCATGACCAAAAAACATGCCAATAGGAGAACAATACAGCTATTAATCCAATACAAGAACAGTGCGGCTAAAAAAATCCCTAAGAAAAGAATGACACATATTCAACGACAGGGTAACAATACGCTTAACAAAAGGGTGGGATTGAAAACCGCCAGAAGTATGGCACAAGAAGAAAGTAACAATAGAAGAACAATATGACTAAACAACAAAACCAGAAAAACATCAATAAAAATCCACTAACAGGAGAACGGCATGTTGCTCTCCTCCAATAAGAATATGACCTGACTAACAACGTACCAATAAGAAAAGAGTACAGCTAAAAGTCCACCAATAGGAGAATGACATGACTAACAACGTACCAATAAGAAAAGAGCATGGCCAAAAATCCACCTATAGGAGAACAGCATGTTGCTCTCCACCAATAGGAGAATGACGTGACTAACAATGTATCAATAAGAAAAGAGCACGGCCAAAAATCCACCTATAGGAGAACAGCATGTTGCTCTCCACCAATAGGAGAACGACATGACTAACAATGTACCAATAAGAAAAGAGCACGGCCAAAAATCCACCAATGAGAGAATGGCATGTTGGTCGTCGTCAATAAGAGAATGACGCGCCTAAAAATATACCAATAAGCAATAAGCACGGCCAAAAATCCACCAATAGGAGAATGCCACAGCTACTTGTATGTTGCTAGCTGTTAGCACACCGTTAGCAGTCCTTAGCAGGAGCTACTGAGGCGGGTGGGGGAGCATCGTCAGTGTGAGATGAGACAAAGTTGAAAGGCCCCTTTTATCTGCCTTTGAATTGACAGTCGACAAAAGAGTAAATGTGCAGGAATTCGGCGAGGGCCGGCGTTCAAACATCACAGCACAGCGACAACAAACACAACAGCCGGACACTGAACGCAGCGTCAACACGGAGGTGTGAACAGCAGTGGACAACCCCTCCGCCGGGCCGAGACACATGAAAGGAATACCAACAAATGCTAACGCTAGCAGTGAATAAAAGCCATGAATTAAGTCACACAGTGTCAGAAAGCCAAGTGTGTTAACAGCTCTGCAACACAACTTTTTGCTCCACCTTAAATGGTGCAGCATGCTCCAGATTGTAACTGCTGCACCATTTAAGGTGGAGCAAAAAGTTGGAAAATTTATACACAAAGTCGGTGTACAGAAAGCCAACATCACTAACACATTGATTTGAGATGATTAAGCATGAGGTTAGCATTATGCTAATTGGTGGGCTAAACAGTTCCATCCATCAATAGCTACATTAGCTTCATCATAAAAAAAAAAAAACTGTAACATAACTTTTTTTCTCCACCTTAAAGCATCATGCTAATTGGTGGGCTATATGACTCCATTACTTATTTGCTACATTAGCTTCACAGTATGAAAAAAAAAAATAAGTGTGTTAACAGCTCTACAACATAGGCCTAACTTTTTCCTCCACCTTAAATGGTGCAGCACATACATCCTGGCACCTGCTGCACCATTTAAGGTGGAATGGAAAATTTGTACACAATGCTGTGTGGCTAATGGAAGGCCAACATCACTAACACACCTGAGAAAAGTATGAGATGATTAAGCGTGCAGTTAGCATCATGCTAATTGGTGGGCTATATGATTCCATCCACCAATAGCTACATTAGCTTCATAGCAAACAAATGTGTTGACAGCTGTGCAACATTACTCGAGCGAAAGCTCAACCTTAAATAGTGCAAGTCCTGGCACCTGCTGCACCATTTAAGGTGGAATGGAAATTTTTTACACAACACTGGAAAACAGAAAGCCAGCATCACTAACACAAGGCAAGGTAAGACAAGTATGAAACGGTTTAGGCCATGCAGTTAGCATCATGCTAATTGATGGGCTATATGATTCCATTACTTATTAGCTACGTTAGCTTCCCAGTAAAAGAATGAAATAGAGCCACAGAAGCAAACCTGAGACTCTATACACGTTTACTCTGATTATTTATAGTCTTTTTTTTTTTTTTTTTTGCTGATCTGCTGCTTTAATTAAAGATCTTTCACTCTTTGAGAAACAAAGCGCTGAATTGTGGAAGTGGCTGCGAGTCTGAATCAGAGCCCAGCTGACTGCCACATCATCTCCACACAATGTCTAACCAAAAGCTTCCCGTCCCGCTCCACTTCCGCAGCTCCGCTTTCAGCGGCCACGTTCCTCACGGTTCCCCATAAAACCCCCCTCCCTAATGTGGTTTAGGTGGACTTGAAAGTGAGCAGATAAGAGGGGAGGTCAAAGGTCTGGACATTTACTGACAAACAGCCAGTCATCCTGCTGCCGCAGCGCTGCTGAAAACTAGATCATCTTTAAAAATGAACTTTAGTTCAGTGCTGGGTCGCTGCCAGCTCCAGGCCCAACAGCTGCCTGTCAGCATGAATCAGTAGCATTAGCTCACATGATAATGCAGCTATTCATAAGCAACGCAAACAATTTTATAGATGAACAATTGAGAAATGCACAGTTCAGGGCAAGATTCTTCGTTGCTGCCTTTAACCTTAACACCTTTAACGCCCAGAAGGAATCAGCCGACAGGAATGAAACTTGGTGGGTAGGTTTGACACTGTGAGACATGAGACTGATTCGAGCTTCATGCTCAGCCGCACATGTGACGTAAGCAAGCACGGGCGTTAGCACTGTACCTGACTGACTATATAAGGTCGTCCTGTTGCCATGTGCTTTCCATTCTGACTCAAGCTGTTGTGATGGTAGCATGATGCCTCGGAGAGTTTGAGAAGTTGGAACAGTTGGAGAGGAATGGTCTTATCGACATATCCCACTCCACACCAGTCATGCAGATACTACGATAGCACCCGTCTGGCGCCAGTGGATAGAACCATGGAGAGAGAGACGACGAACTGTCCGACAAGTGCAGACTGACCCAACAGCCACGGTTACGAACAGTCAGCGAGCAGTGATGACCTCCATGAGTCATCCTGTTAGTGCCAGCACCAGTGGCAGACGACTTCACAACACACGACTGCATGCACGCAGACCGTTACGACGTCTGTCCTTAACACCACGTCAACGTCACCAAAGACTGCAATGGTGTCGTGCCAGACTGTCATGGAGAGAATGGTAGCGGGTCATCTTCAGTGACGAGTCCCGCTTTTGTCCTGGTGGAGACGACCAACGAATCCGTGCGTGGAGGCACCGTGGTCAGCGCCAAGATGAACAGACTGTTTACTAGCTTAAGTTCACCCTATCAACCATTTGGGGTACCACAGCAACCACATAGCAATGCCTTGGCAACCACTTGGGATATCATAGGAATGAACCACTTGGCAACACCTTAGCAACCACCTGTGACATCACAGAAACCAGTTAAACAATGTAGGAAATGCACAGGGAACATAGGGAATTGATTCAGTCCGGCAATCAGTCTGCATGTACTTCATCAAATGCACTTTTCTAGTTATAATAATAATAATAATAATAATAATAATAATAATAATATTAATAATAATAATTATTATTATTTCTTATTATTTTTATTATTATTATAGTATATCAGTATGTATACAGAATGTATAGAATGCACTGTAACCCAGTGCAAAGCACACTGCGGACTGAGGTACAGGTCCAGACCAGTCTGTGATGTCAGTGAAAAGAATTTCTCTTTCTATCTTTCTTTCTTTCTTTCTTTCCCTTCTTCTCCCCCCTCTCTCTTCCTCTCTCTCTCTCTCTCTCTCTGAAGTGAACACGTCCTGCTCCAGCTGAGGATCAGCTGCTGAGAGGAAGAGTGTGGAAGTGCAGTTTTACTGTAATTAACAAAACCCACAACAGATCTTATCACAGCTTCATAACGTCAGCCGAGATCAAAGGCCTGAACAGGGAAAAGGAATGATGGTAGGGTGGGCAGAGTGAGGTGGGGTTTGTTTGGGGTTCCTCCATGTCAGCAGGTTCCAAGCACATCTCTGCTGTTTATCGCAGATGTACATGAAGTAGGCTTCCTCGATCACAAACTCTAAGCCGACCATTAACTGTTGTATAAATAACTGTGATTGCTGTTTTGTTCATTTGATGCTATTAATAAAGTGCATGTCTAATGCAGCTAAATGGGCTTATCAGCTAGCCCATTTAGTTAGCTAGCTCTGTCGCTGCTAGTGAGATATACTACACTGTACTCTGTGGAACAAGTGTCTGCAGTTACACGGAGTCAACCAAAGCTCCCATTTCTCTTTAGCGACTGTGTAAAGGGAAGCAAAAAACACTACCTTCCCATGTACACATGCTAAAATCAGCAACAGCATGGGGTCCGTGGGCATCGAATTAACCTCTTGGGACCTTTTAAAAAAATGTCAAGCAAAGCAAAATTCTGCTGGTCCCTGAAAAACACTAAACTTTTGACTTTATGCTGCCATTGTTTAGCTGCTAACGTGAGCTGTAGAACTGGTGTGCCTCAGGGTGGCGCTGTAGCAAACTGGTTCACAGCCTAGCAACTGGAACTATGCTGGGGATACTTCTAAATTACTTTACATTTGTAAAAGTGAAAACGACCCCAATTTCCCCCCAAGAGATCGGTGGTAAGAGTGATCTGTTACTCATTTCTTTCATATGCATATGAGTGCAGACTGAGGGGAGGGGCTTATTTATATAGGTTCATCCTATCAAAGTAAAGGGGGCAGGGAGCACCTGGGCTTCTGCACCTGGGACACTGTACCAGGTAAAAGGGGACAAGGGAATGGGAGGGGCTTATGCATCTGGGTACATCCTATTAGTACAAGGGGTGGAGCATATATACGTAGGTGCATCCTATTAAAAGTGAAGTGGCAGGGAGCAGCTTGGATGGACGACTTCTGCATCTGGGGCATTTTATCAGACAAGGAAGTGGGAGGGGCTTATGCATATGAGTGCAGTATATCGGGCACAAGGGGTGGGGCGTATGTATATAGTTGCATCCTATCAAAGTAAAGGGGGCAGGGAGGGGCTTGGACTTCCGCATCTGAAGCATTTTATTACATAAAGGGGACGGGGGGGGGTGAAATGGGAGGGACGTATGCACATGAGCGCAGCCTATTACATCTAGGGGTGGGGCTTATATACACATACATGCTATCAAAGTGAAGTGGGCAGGGAGGGGCTTGGACCTCTGCATCTGGGGCACTGTATCAGATAAAATGGGATGGGGTAGGAGGGGCTTATGCACCCGAGTGCATCCTATCTGCACGAGGGGAAGGGCTTACGAACATCCCAGGCTGGTGAACATAGATGCGTCCCATCATAGGAAAGTTGGCCCATGTATCTGGCGCAGCCTATCAGCTTCTGCACTGTTTATCCTCAGCTTTGCCGTTTCATAAGATTACTACTTAACATAGTTTCTAGTTAACAAGCTCCTGCATGATTCAGCCTCTGAGATGTAAACAAAGTCGTAAATGACTTTACAGTGGCGGTGATGGGAACCAGGGGTCACCATGTCTGCGACACAAACATAGCCATTGTATTTACTATCAAAACCACCAGTTAACCCACACATGTCTTCCGAGTAGTGATATGGAATGAGGATGACAGCAAAATAGTGGAAAAAATTTGGGGACTATTTGGCCTCACAAATGTCCCGAATGGATCCCTCCGCAATGAATAATGAATGAGTTTAAAGCCAAAGTCTGTTCAGAGCAATCATAAATCACGGTCTCAGACATCAGGCAGTGTATTCATAACCCTCTTATGTAATAACTTTCTGTCAGAGGGCTTTAAGAGGTGGACGTCTAGTTCCATTCACCACCACTGTGAACAATTCTGACTCTGCAAGGAACGGAGCATTTTGCACCAAACCCCTTTGAATGACTTTGTCTGCATCTCAATCCAGGAATGGACATTAATGACTGCAGTCGCAATATATACACCAACAACATCACAACACTAGTGTTCTGTGATCGCATCATGCAGCCCTAATATGAATGATGCACTTTGTTTTGACACAAACGTGTGAAGGGTCATTTCAGTGCATGTACAAAACCATGAAGTTTCTCTGAGGTAGAAGCTCCATTGTGCCACGGCATAAGTGGGAAAGCCGAGCAGAAGTGAGACTTTGCTGAGCGAGGTTTGTTTTGGCTGTGAGACAGCAAATCTCCCATGAGTTTATGAAAAAAAAAAAAAAACCTTCATGAAAGTGAGAGTTATCAGCAGTGTTTGCTGTCTGCCTGCATAAACAGTGCAAATAGTTGTACTGTGTTCCAGTTATAGTGTCGAGTTAGACATGAAACGAGAGCTTCAACCGAACAGCCAGCACGAAAGACTGAGCACAGCCAAACGTCGTGCAGTCTGTGGCTGTGTTTACTTTGGGTTATTTTATTAACTCTGATCTAATTACACAGGGTTTGGCAAGCAAAGCGATCTAATAAAGCACTGAAAAATGTTTTATTGTGATCAAATTAAAACGCAAGATTACGACTGATCTCATCTGATGAAATAGGTGCAATACGTGTTAATATAAAGCAAAGAATAAAGCAAGTAGAGTGTGCAAAGCTGTATTTCTGTTTTGGGTAACATCCTGCTTTGTCTCCACTGAGCCCTGCGGATCCAGACAGGAGTCACATCTCAGTCTGGAAGCTTCAGGAACACCTGAACTGAGAAATGCAAGCTCCAAAAAAATGAATACCTTCATTATGCTTCTTTTCTTTGCTTGCTTTTCCAAAAGCAACAAGCTAAAAAATGTCCATTGTAGGACGCCCGAGAAGTCAAGACCATAAAATCAGCAGCAAAGTTTACGAGAAGTACTTTGGTGGTGGTATTTTAGACAGGTCTGCTTCAAACGGTATCTCTGAAAGACACCCGTATTCCGGCAAAGTCCCGCCTTCCTCCGCTTGCGATTGGCTGCTGCGTCAAATTCACGAACAGCGCGCTGATTGGTCGCGGATCTCACCATAAGAAACGTGGAACGCAGAAGAGCTCGTGAACAAACGACTACCTTTAGAAAACTGTGGATTGAAATTACAATACGCTGATTTCTCCGTTTCTATAGCAATTAACAGTCAGCTGTGCAATTATAAGGCGTAAAACCAAGTACTTGATGCTTAAAGTCATTTTTACTGAAGTTCACTGCTAGCCAATGAGAGTAAAGGAGGTGTGACAATGCAGCCAATCAGAGCGCCGGAGGGCGGGACTTGTCGGAAAACAGGTGGGAAGAGAAAACACAACGCCTCTGGAACACCGGGGCAGGATGGAGTTCAGCTCGTCACCATCAGATTGTCCATCACTTTTCTAACATCTGAAATATTAGTCGTTCCAGCCAGCCACAGTGGAAATACACCGCTTTAAGCCCTTTAAAACCGCCCCCTCCATATTTCTGTTCTTCTCCTCCAACAAAAGTTCCACAAAGACTACAACTCCTCCAGCTCAGTCACGAACAGCTAAAAAAGTAGAAAAATAACAGAAAAGTTACGACAGTTTTTCTCCTTCGTGGTCAAAACGGACATTAAAATATGTCGTTTTACGGTCACAAAGCTGAAAACGAAAGTTCCCCCCATTTGCAGCCCATCAGGAGGCTAATGCACACAAAACCGTCCGCTTCAGAGTCGCAGCAGAGCGGCTACAGCACCGAGCACAACCGCGATGCCACAAGCAGGTCCACGTTTACCCTCCACACTTTTCCCAGTCATAAAATAGCCTGTTCTGGTGCACGCCGGCAACACTGGGACCGAATCGAGGCTCTTGACTCACCTCTACTGCGCTAAATTGATCTCCAGAGAGGCTCCAGCTGTGCGCTGTCTCCCCACGCTGAGCTCCGGCTGCTCTGCCCTCTCTTGCCCAGAAAGGGGAGCCTCAGCGCGGCCGCCATGGCGCGGAGGACCCGCGGCCTGGAACGGAGCCACCCACTTTACCGTAAACACTCTAGCAAGAGCGCAACGGAAAACTCAGAGCTGCTGGATGTGAGGAGAAATCACCTGTGGCATCTCCACACTAATTACCACAATTACTGCTTCCTGAGGTTTCCGCGCATCTGGGGGGTCTCAAGCAACATCATAGTCATAGGCCAACCGTCTTACTTCCCCCAATATTATTTTGTAGGCATAAATGACAAAGAATGAATATTTAACACAAACATCACACTACATACAGGGCTCCAGCTCAGCTGCCCTGAGTGACTTATTTTACCACGTGTAATAATAATAATAATAATAATAATAATAATAATAATAATAATAATAGCGATCATAATAATAACACCTTGCTGAAAAGAGATCATTAGAATCATTAGGACTGAAACCTAATGGGTTTGCTTTTTTCTTTTTAATAAGAATTGGCTTAATGGTTATTACTAGAGACCACCAGGTTCCTGTAGGACCTTTAGATCCCACCAGGAAATCATCATTAAAGACGTCTGGAATCAGAACACCGGTTAAACCATTAGAATCCTTTACACTGTGACGTAAATCCACTGGACACCACCATCTTACAATTACACCAACTGGCAGATGCTCTTATCCGGAGCGACTTACAAGGTAGTGTTAGGAGTCTTACCCAAGGACTCCTAATTGGTATAGTGTAGGGTGCTATAGTGTATGGTATATTGGTATAGTGTAGAGTGCTTGCCCCAGTGGGGGATCAAATCCCAGCTGGTGGCATGAAGGGCAGAGGTGTTACCCACTACACTATAGCACCAGGATCCAACAGAAACAATGCGTGACAGGTAATACTGCTACTACTACTACTACTAATAATAATAATTATGGTTGCGCATTGCAAAGCAATGCGCAACTATACTGTTATCCGATTTATATTCTTCTTCTTCTTCTTCTTCTTCTTCTTCTTATTTTTCTGCCGTTTCATCGCCGACTAACTCGCCCCGCAGTTTTCGAGATATCGACTCCGTTCCAACTCCAGTTTGTCCGGTATGATGCGCTGATGTGGGCTTGTATACAGCTTTTTGATCGGATGCACAGATTCCGAGTAGGAAGGAATTTTCCGGGAATTTTTTCCCATAGAGAATGAATAGGATCGAAAAACGCGTGCCTATCTACCCTACTTCCGCTCGACCTAGAGACACCAAATCGGATACACTGGCTCGGGGCGCAGCCCCGAGCAGACATTCAGTGTTTGATTGACCCGCACTCGTTCGTTTGTCTTTCTTTTCGCATCCCTTTTTCCTCCCATAGAGAATGAATA
>JAVGWN010002512.1:0-11054 GCA_034552555.1 Semaprochilodus insignis
CACATGTTCCCAGTGTCCTATGCATCCAATGTCACATGTTCCCAGTGTCCTATGTTTCCAATGCCACATGTTCCCAGTGTCCTATGTATCCAATGCCACAAGTTCCCAGTGTCCTATGTATCCAATGCCACATGTTCCCAGTTTCCTATGTATCCAATGCCACATGTTCCCAGTGTCCTATGTATCCAATGCCACATGTTCCCAGTGTCCTATGTATCCAATGCCACATGTTCCCACTGTCCTATGTATCCAATGCCAAATGCCAGTGTCCTATATTCCCAGACATGGTTCAGGTTTTCCAGCAACCAATGTTCCCAAGACCTTATGTTCCCATGAAATTGTGTCCCTAAGGGCCGATGTTCCCAGTGCCATATATGCCAGTGTTCTACATCCCCAGGAGCCTATGTCCCCAGGCCCTTATGCTAACAAGTCCTATGTTTCCTGTATCTTGTTTTCCCCAGCACCCTGTGTTCACAGAGACATGTTCCTAGTGTCCTATGTATCCAGGCCCCGATGTTCCCAGGGTGCTATGATCCAAATGTCCTAATTCCCAGGGTCCTATATTGCCAGGATCCTATGTTCCAAGCACCCAATGTTCCCAATGCCCCATGTTCCCAGTGTCCTATGTTCCAGAGTCCTATGTACCCAGTGTCCTAGGTTTGAAGTGTTCTATCCTTTCAGGGCCCCATGTTACCAAATACCTATATTCCCAGAGTCCTGTGTTCCCAAGGCCCTATGTCCTCCATGAGTCATCCTGTTAGTACCAGCGGGTCATCTTCAGTGACGAGTCCCGCTTTTGTCCTGGTGGAGACGACCAACGAATCCATGTGTGGAGGCACCGTGTGTGGAGGCACGCGTCACACATCCAAAAGGCCTGGTGTCACTCCACCTCCACCCCTACCGCACCATCTGCAGGAACTGTGTGAGGATATTCAAGCTGCATGGGATGGATTATCACAGGACACCATTAGGAACCTCTACAGCTCCATGCCGAGACGTCTGGTGTGTTGGGTTAGCAAACACGGCGGCCCGACACCATACTGAGAGACACTAACCTTTATCTTCCTTCCCAACAGCATTCCCAATCCCACACTTCCTTCTGGGTGCAGCTGGTCTTTTATTGATGAGTGCATATAAATACAGTATACACACACACACACACACACACACACCAGTCTACTGTGCCAGAGGACGGATAACACAAACTGTGAATCAACAGATGGGCTGCAGTCTTTCACTCTACACCAGCAGGGTGGAGCTACAAGGGAGGGTTTCTGATAAAGTGGCCAAGCACTGCACCTCTGAACTGCATGTTGTTCTGTAGTGTGTGCTGAGTAAAGCAGCCAGCTGGAGCTAATACACACACACACACACACACACACACACACACACACACACACACACACACACACTGCCTGTCTGCAGATCTACACAAACACTAAAGACCAGCACGTACACACAGCCAAACATTGACTCAGACGTCTGCTCCGTCTGTTCAGCACACACGTCTCACTTTGGCGACTGCATCTGAATTTAGCCTTGGAGTACCTCGCTGTGATCATGTGCGTCAATCAAACAGCAGAATGTCCATCAGAAGCATCTCAGAGACTGACAGGCTGCAGGGAGCTCGGGGGGCTTCACCGCCTCATTCAGGAGCTGAACCTTCCCCTGCAATCAGTGTAAGGAACGGGTCCAAACTCAACACTGGAGATGGTGGTGAGCATGGCCTGCAGTCGTGAACCAGAAACCACATCAGAAATGACTCACCCTCTACACAATCTAGTACCTCATGGAGAACCCACACAGAGACAACAATCAAGAAAAGGAGATCAGAACCGGAGGAAAACACTGATATCAGCTTCGAATGGAGTTAAAGGGGGGAGAGAGAGAGAGAGAGAGAAAGAGAGAGAGACAGAAGAGTTGATAGATAGATAGATAGATAGATAGATAGATAGATAGATAGATAGATAGATAGAGACAGAGGCGTATAGAGACAGGAAGGGAGGCAGACAGACAGACAGATAGAGGGGGAGAAAGAGAAAGAGTGAGAGACAGATAGGCAGACAGACAGAGGGGTACATATAGAGAGAGACAGAGGCAGGCAGACAGAGAGACAGATAGGAGGACACGGGAGGAGAGAGATACAGATAAACAGAGAGATACACAGAGAGAGAGATGGGCAAAGCGAGAGATATACAGTATATAGAGATGAAATGAGAGAAAGACAGGCAGGCAGACAGACAGGTAGACAAACAAGAGCTGCTCAGATCAGCACCCAGTGGCCAGGCTGAAATCACGGGCAGTCAGTCAATCAATTAATCAATCACTCAATCAATCAAATCAATCAATATCATAAATAATGAAAAGTGATGGAGACTCACATCACACTCCCCACTTCACACCAAACCGTACTCCGATAACACTCATTCTAGAACCCACACACTGTGTACACAAGACGTACTGATGTACAGTCTGTGGTTAAACCTGAAGCCACTATAGGACCTGGAGTCACATGGGCTCGGCCAGCGATGCAGCGTCGCCCCTTTAATCACTCCCCCTTTATTATTTATTTAATCTCGGGCCTGTTTTATTGATTTATGCAGATGCAGAGTCAATTGACCCTGATCACTTTACATGTAATTCCGCTCTAATAAAAAGCATCCGGATTAGGCCTTCAAACGAGCAGGTGCTCATCAGAGTCTGCAGAGCGCCCTCTGGAGGGGGTTCAACTGCACTGAACGGCGGCTAATGTATTCTCCTGTCATCTGTCGGGGCTAAGTGGTGTAATTTGTGAGAAGTGGACGATCCTTAGAGGCGTCGGCTCCCTCTCTCGTACACGTCCCCACACCTTTAGGTCCTCCAGACAGCCCTTTTTTGGGGAAGCTAATGCGGACGGTGCATGAAAGCTCTCGGTGAACAAAGGCCTTCTTTTCTAGGAGCTGTATGCTAACTCCACTTGAGGGGACTATTCAGTGGACACACTGCGTTTTCCAGTGAAAGGGTCCCATCTCTCTATTCTTTAGGGGGGTCTAAGAGCATTATGCGGGTTCTACATTGGCCGTTCTGCGAGCACGTTGAGCTATTCATTACCAAAATTGATTTATTTGCGTCCCCGAGGAGCTCCACGGCCCTCTTCTCCATACAGATGTGATGCGGCTTCTGAGATAGCAAATACATAAATATTGAACAGAATATTAATGCCTTCATTACAGGCCCGCTCGGCGGGGGGTTTACAGACTGTATCTGCGGGACGGGCCGTAAAAGCCGTCGGCCTCCGCTGCCATTACACCAGAAAGCCTCCTCCATGCCAAAGCCGGGCGCTCCTATAGGTCATATTCCTGAATTTCACATTAGACGATATCAGTGTCCGCCCTTGGAAGCCAAACCAGTGCTAAAATAAGCAGAGCACGAACGCATTATGTGGCTGTTTACTAGATATATATTTCCCCCAACTCTAATCGCAGCAGATTTGAGCTCATTAAGACGGTGCAAGGCATAAAACCCATAGTTCCAGTTCTGAAATCTGATTGGCTGCTGTACAATACTCAATATAAACCCATATGACCCACAAACGTGCAATAAATTATGCATCAACATTGCAAAAATCTGATATATAGCCCTATATGCTGTGTACGTATTTATAAGCATCAAATATTGGACCTATATATTCATTTACATACTCCCAGCTGCTCCCAGAAGGAGGTGTGGGATTGGGAACGCTGTTGGGAAGGAAGATAAAGGTCACCAGGATCAATAACTGATGATAAATTTAGACTGATATGATCAATATTTATTGAGCTACACATACAGAAGTCTGTCTCTCAGTATGGCGTCGGGCCGCCGTGTTTGCTAACCCAACACTCCAGACGTCTCGGCATGGAGCTGTAGAGGTTCCTAATGGTGTCCTGTGATAATCCATCCCATGCAGCTTGAATATCCTCACACAGTTCCTGCAGATGGTGCGGTAGGGGTGGAGGTGGAGTGACACCAGGCCTTCTGGACGTGTGACGCGTCACAACAAACCGTTCATCTTGGTGCTGACCACGGTGCCTCCACACACGGATTCGTTGGTCGTCTCCACCAAGACAAAAGCGGGACTCGTCACTGAAGATGACCCGCTGCCGTTCTGAGTCACTCCATGACAGTCTGGCACGACACCATTGCAGTCTTTGGTGACGGTGACGTGGTGTTAAGGACAGTCGTGGTAACGGTCTGTGTGCATGTAGTCCTGCGTGGTGCAGCCGTCTGCCAATGGTGCTGCACTAACAGGGTGACTCATGGAGGACACTACTGCTCGCTGAATGTCTGTAATTGTGTCTGTTGGGTCAGTCAGGTACAGAGATAAGGACCATCCTTGCTTATGTCACATGTGTGGCCGAGTGTGAAACTTGAATCAGTAGCATGTCTCACCATGTCAAACCTACACACCAAGTTTCAGTCCTGTCCCTTGATTCCCTCTGGGTGCAGCTGTTTTTAATTTTGAGGGTATATACGTCTGATGTCACTGCTGGACTGATAATCGTCCATCAACCAAAACTATCCAGCCAACAGCGTCTCGTGATCACTGATGAAGGACTAGAGGATGACCAACACTGCACTGTGCAGCAGCAGATGAGCTATCGTCTCTGACTGTACATCTACAAGGTGGAGCAGCAAGGTAGGAGTGTCTAATAGAGTGGACAGTGAGTGGACACAGTGTTTAAACACTCCAGCAGCACTGCTGTGTCTGATCCACTCACACCAGCACCACCCACACTAACACACCACCACCACGTCAGTGACACTGCAGTGCTGAGAATGATCCACCACCCACATAGTACCTGCTCTGTGGTGGTCCTGTGGGGGTCCTGACCATTGAAGAACAGGGTAATACAGTATACAGAGAAACAGATGGACTACAGTCTGGACCTGTACAACTACAGAGTGTCCTGTATGGTCAGTGGAGTCACCACCAGCCAGGGCATTCACCCAGCCCCAAACACCCTACGATCTTAATTGGAACTTTCGTGCATGACTGTATATTCGCCTATTTGGCCTATATCACTTTAGCCCCGCACATTAATACTGAAGCTATAATGAGCCAATCAGGACACAAATTATTTACATATATCAGCCTTAAAGACGCAGTGACCAAACAGTCTGTTTGACTCAAAGGGAGGCTGGAAAAAGCCCATGATCCATTTTATCCAGGACGTGGGGTCTTTGGCATCGGTCTTACTGTAATTTATAGATCAACAGATCATGGATCAATTAACCTCTCCTCACCTCATCGATGACACAGTCAGCAGCCTGCTCTGTACGACGCCCTGTCAGAGCAGACGGCCTGTTAATACAGCGTAGAGGGAAACTCCGGCAGACAGGCTGGTCTCTAATTAAATGTCAGAAGCACTGTGTCGTCTCTCTAACAGCTCAGACACGACAGCGACACACAAACAGCCACCATCCTCCAAGTGCTGAGAGCCTTTAAAGCTCTCCAGTGCATACAACCCCCGCCCACAACGAGTTATACACTCCACCTAATGAGAAACTGTAGAACAGACTCAGTATATACCACAATACCTACATTTAGAGCTTAGAGTTATACACTCGACCTAACGAGAAACTGTAGAACAGACTCAGTATATACCACAGTACCTACATTTAGAGCTTAGAGTTATACACTCGACCTAATGAGAAACTGAGAGACAGTGTGTATTGCAGGGGCTATTCCCTGCTTTCCCAGCTGTTCTGTAGGCCTGTTGGCGGTTCCCCTTGCGTCAGAAGCACTTTGTTTCCCGTGTCTTATTTTGTGCCGATGCCACAGTGGTGTCAGAAGTGGGACAGCTCCCCCCAGCCGTCTGGAGAGGAATGACGCTGCCACATACTCTGAGACAGATGGCACAGAGGATCGAGCCCAGCCAAAGAGTGCGTAGGAAGAAACAGCATGGCTGGAGAACAGCGAACGAGGCAGCAGCCAGGAAAAGCGTCATGTCTCACGGGTCGTCTTCTATGCCAGCCTTGCAATATGTACTTAAAGGGGAACACCACCAATTTTCCAAGTTCCACATATTTAAACAGTTGAGATGTAAACAGAGCCATTCAGAGTGGTGAGGTGTGAAACGCTCCGGGCTAGATAGGCAGAACTGTACACAGTGGTGGTGAAGGTAACCAGACGTCCCCCTCTAAAAGCTCCCTCACAGGAAGTTCCTACATGAGGTGGTTCTGAATACGCTGCCTGATGTCTGAGACGCTGTTTATGATAGTGTGGAGAAGATTTCAGCCTTAAACTCCATTCATGGTGGAGGGATACATGCTGCAGGGCGCTGTGAGGTCAAATAGTCCCCCAAAGAAACTTAGTATTTCCAGGTTTTCCAGATTTTCCATCATCAACATTCCATATACACTCAGAAGACACGTGTAGGTTCACTGGTGGTTTAGATAGTCAATTAAGTGTCTATATGTGTGTTCTAGACATGGAGAACCCTGGTTCCCATCACCACCACCGTAGAGGCGTGACTCTGTTAACATTAACAATGACAGAATTCCGGAATTCTGGAAAAATGGGTGGAATGGGTGGAAAGGTATGTAAGCTACACAGTTGGACCTTAACAGTGTAGGTTTAAGACATAATGAGCTTATGTGGGCGTCATGTAGCCTCACGAACACTGCGCTACAGTGAAGTCCTACCTAAATATCAATCCCCCCCTCTCTCTTTCTCTCTCTCTCTCCCTCTCTCTCCCTCTCTCCAGGGTGCTCACAGTGATCTGGAGGTGTTTCATTTTCGTTGGTTAATGCACTACTGCAGTTACATTCCAGCTCCACACACCTCAGCAGGATCAACCCCACATCATTAGAGAAGGCAGCGCTGAGTGGCAGCGCCTACATAATCAGCTCGTAACCCCCAATAAACACGCACACCGCGGCGAGTTCATCTCCGAACAGCACAACCAGACGGAGCTCCCGTTTCACTGTAACGCCAGAGCAAAGCCCGTTTATTTGGGTCCAGAATTATAGGCTGAATCAATAGTAGAGGTCAGCACACGGGCAGGTTCAGTGAACGCAGACGTCTCCATAACAATAAAACAAGTGCAGGCTGGAGACGCAACAGACACAGCCCAGGAGGAGACGCAGACACCAGACAAAACAACAGCACACAAGGAGGAGCAGGAGCTGGAGCAGGAGTACAGCTAGAGTTCACTCACATACTGCACCGAAAACAGACACACGGCACGCTCTGGCCGCACAGGTGGGGACAGTGGTGGGGACGACTAGCGAGGACGATTAGCATGATGGAGACAGGTTATTAACATTATCGACACTTTGTGAGCTAAAAAGTGCCAATAAAGCACAATTCTGAACCTAATCCGGATTTAAAGAATAACGCCGGATTCCGTTTCGGATTCTAATCCCAATATTTTCTAAAAAGGAATAATTCTGATTCCGATAATGTACAACAATGATTCTGATTCTGATTATATTTTTGATATATACCAACAATGACCGGTTCTGACTCTGAACCAGATCTTTCACCAAAAATGTCTGATTCAGTTTCTGATTCATATTTTAATATTTTCCAGTAAAGCCTAAATCTAATTCTGATTGTGATTCTAATTCAGAATTTATCCAGCAGAAAAATAATTCTGGTTCCAATATTTTACAATTATATTTTACAATTATATTTTACAATTATATTTTACAATAAGATTTTACAATTATCCTTACTATGATTCTAATTCTGATACTTTACTATAAAGTCTGAATCAGTTTCTGATTCATATTTTGATATTTTCCAATAATAATAATAATAATAATAGTAATAATAATAATTCTGCTTCTGATTGATTCTCATTTTGACTGATTCTAATTCCAAAGTTGTACTAAAGAATCTGATTATATTTCTAATTGTGATATTATTTAACGAAGCCTGGTTATGATTCTAGTTCAGAAATTTTCCAGTAAAGGCTGATTCTTGCTCTAATTTTCCAGTGAAGTTTGATTCTGTTTGATTCTGATTCCAATATTTTACAATATTTTCTGAATGTGATTCTAATTCTCAATCCCATTAAAATCTGATTCTGTTAGTAAAAAAAAAAATGTTTCTGATTCTAATTTTGAAATTTCCAATAAAGCCTAATTCTGATTGTAATTCAGTAAATAATGACTCTATTTAACAATGGATTCTGATTCCAATTCTGAAATTTTCCAGTAGAGCTTAACAGTGATTCTGATGCTTGAGCCACAAAGTTCAATCCTGATTCTAATTCTGTTGCTGTTACTTGGTCAACAAAATATGATTCTGACTCTGATTCTAATTACAATACTTCTAAATGGAGTTTAGAACGGATTCGGATTGTAATCCTGATACTTGGCCAGTAAAACCTGATTCCGATTTTTGTCCAGTAAGGTTATTATTGAGTGTGAATCTCCACGTCCCGAATTTCTATTTTCAAATTTCTGGTGTGTTTATTTGGAAGTCGTGAGGTTCATATTTAGTGTGTTTGTAATGTGGAATATTAGCTGAATACTGATCACAACCTAAACCGTAGGTCTAATTTGGAGTGTGTAGCTGGGCCTGATTAAGCGGAATTCCGAAGCAGAGCAGAGCCACGGAGTTATGAGGTTAATTAAAGCATTCTAATCCTGACAGACTCCGACGGTGCGGGCTTTTTACCCTCTGCTTCCAGATTGTTTGACAGGAGTTAAATCCGTCCTGACTGTTTTTAGGCCTTTCCACTCCACCTGTGCGTTCCCTGCCCACGGCCACAGCTGTCAGACCCTCGCTCGTTTATGATTTCTGTGATTTGGATCGTTTTTCGGCTAATCGCGGCGTCAGACCCATTCCGCTTTAATTGCTCCGAGGCGGATTTTTTTCATCTGTCATGCTCAATTATTCCTTATTCATTTCCCTTTCCTGCTGTGGCCTCTCCTCTGGAGTTATTAAAGTGAAATTGGACAGATTTCGAGTTTTTCACTTTCATTATTCATCCTCGCATCAATATGTCATGCGGAGATTGGACACATCAGAGCGGCTTGCGGAAGCGGGATCAGACGCTGCCATGTTTGCTAAAAATCAAACTCGCAGCGCAGACCACATCGATACACACAGGACACGCCGAAAATGAAGGAAATGATGAATGATTATTAACTCCACTGCTGGAAGAGCTGCTCAAAACCCCCGCCGTAAAAGCTGCGCTCTGCAGCGTAGCAGTGGAACCCTACAGGCCAGATTTCAGACTTGAACCCCGGCTGTGCTGTGTGCCGTATGTACACTCAGCAGCCACTTTATCCGAAAGCCCTTTCCGTCTAGCTTGTTCTGGCCTCGACATGCAAAGGATTCCAAACCCAGTGTGCTGTGACTGGAGCTCCTTAATGAATCAACGTGTCCATGTAACTCAGTAGAACAAGGTTCACAAAGCTGGTGTTTCTAATAAAGTGGCCACAGAGTGGAAGTGCATGGTAGGTGTTTCTAATAAAGTGGCCTGAGAGTGGAAGCTGTCCATGGTGCTGAAGAACAAATCAGCCTGTTCTGCGGGGATACTTTAGAGTTTGGATCAGAACGGCTCATCCTAAATCTCTAGCGCTAAAGCTGGATCAGCTATCTGNAAGGTGGGTGTTTCTAATAAAGTGGCCAGTTAGTGGAAACACAAGGTGGGTGTTTCTAATAAAGTGGCCAGTTAGTGGAAACACAAGGTGGGTGTTTCTAATAAAGTGTCCAGAGAGTGAAAACACAAGGTGGGTGTTTCTAATAAAGTGGCCAGAGAGTGGAAACACAAGGTGGGTGTTTCTAATAAAGTGGCCAGAGAGTGGCAACACAAGGTGGGTGTTTCTAATAAAGTGGCTAGTGAGTAGAAACACATGGTAGGTGTTTCTAATAAAGTGGCCTGAGACTGGAAGTGCATGGTAGGTGTTTCTAATAAAGTGGCCGGAGAGTGGAAGCTGTCCATGGTGCTGAAGAACAAATCAGCCTGTTCTGCGGGGATACTTTAGAGTTTGGATCAGAACGGCTCATCCTAAATCTCTAGCGCTAAAGCTGGATCAGCTATCTGCCAGTGAGCAATGGTTCGGTATTGAGAAGCTCCATTAAATACTCCCAGTAGAGACTTGTGGAACATGTCTTGGGAATTAGGCCGGTTAGTTAGTCAGGAGTGAAGTAAGTTGAGCTTTGGACTGAAGGATGTGGAAATGCATGGGGAAAACAGATTGGTGTGATATTCCCGGTACCAGTACAGTACATTAACGTTATCTATGTATAGTGGCACTGTCTGGATACTGGATACATCCTCCTTAAGGTCATCCATTGCTGACGGAGTACAAACACTACTGAGTCCAGGGCAAGTTGGCGTATGGATACTAGTAAGCCGAAAACTAATGCTGCATATTTCAGACTTTATTTAAATTAAAATGCAAATATGAAAATCTTAATTCAATTATGTATTGACACTTTGCAGTTTCAATGTGAGTGTGCATTATTTAAGACATGTATTTGCGTTTCTGGGTATAAAGTCTGGTCAAGTTAATGTGGAAAAGTCTTTTACTGTCATAATGCTCTGAAATATTGAACAAGGAAAAACACACCGCAGTAATGCACCATTACCACCAAGTTCAAATTGACGTCTTCCAAAAACACGTCCTGCACTAAACAGTCCCAGCTGACAGTGAAAATGTAATTGCATAAAGGATTGCAATAAAGAAAAAGGATTTCTTTCGAGACCGTTGCGATGAAAAAGACTTGCTGTTTACACTGTTAACAGCCATCATGCCAGAAAATGCAAATACACATACACATTGTGCTTGAGTTATGACTGAATTAATGCACTCACAATGAAACATGCAACTGTAAATATACAATCAAATTAGCACTTTAATATTTACATTCCAATTTGAATTTGTAATTTGAATGAAGTCAGGAAGATTCCAAGATTACAAGTCAGAGTACAAATACTATTAGACCAAGATGATTCCGAGTACAAATACTATCTACACCAAGACGAGTCAGAGTACAAATACTATTAGACCAAGACGAGTCCAAGTACAAACACTATCAAGACCAAGACGAGTCAGAGTACAAACACTAT
>JAVGWN010002513.1:0-11054 GCA_034552555.1 Semaprochilodus insignis
GAGGTATTACATGCTATTAGGTACATTTCAGTCACAGGTGACTAATTTTTGGCTAGTAAGCTAATAAAAGAGAATTGTTTAATAATACCAGGTTTTTTTTAGGCTGGTTTTTGGCGTAATCTGTATCTGTGAAACCGGCCTTCAATTACATTCTTACATAACTAGCTCGACAGTGTAACAACAGGATTTGGACTTTGAGGGTCCTGTCATATGAAGGACGTCAGGGATGGACCAGCTTTGGTGGGAATACTACATATTTCCGTACCAGTCTTGTCACAAGCATTTGTGGTCTTGTGGCCTTTATTTGCATGCCTGCTAGTACCACTAGGCCACAGAGTGTCCCATTTCTTGTACTGGCATACTTACAAGAGCTTTCTATGCACATTTCATACAGCCTTTCATGAGGACTGCATTGACGCAGACTTAATAATGGTCCTTTACCCAGAATTCATTGTGATATAGGCAAGAGCCAATCAGAGTGGGCGGGTTTGTTTACAACTGCCTGACATATGGGTTTAGAAAGTATTAAGCTGTATTTAGCTTGTAATCTGGACTGATTAAGCAAAGAAGTACTATTGATTTATAACTATCATGGCCCATGGACTCTACAGTTTTGGACTGGCTCACACTGGCTCCACCCACTTTTTATCATGTGCATTTGTAGCTTTTTTCTGGACAACTAGTCTTCGTATTTATAACCTACTGTTAAGCTCTGTTCATTGCCAAGTCTTCACACAACGTTGTGCAGTTCTAAGTCGCTTAGTTTGTTCTTCGTTTTCTGTATTTCCTGTGTTTTAAAGTTTTGCTCTGTGTTTTTACGTACTGATTATGGATTATCCCTGTGTGCACCTGCCTGCTTTATGATCCCCGCTTCAGATTTGGTTCATGATTCTTAGTTTACTTTAGAGTTCACTCTTTAAAAGTTTGACATCGTAACCTTTTTTGGTGCTATAAAGAACCATTTTCACCATGCAAAAAAAAAGGTGTAATGGTTCTGTATAGAACCAAATTAATAAGAGTGTATGCAAAGCAAAATTTATAGGCTAGGTAAATAAAAGTAGCATTTTATAATAATTCAAACCTTAAAAAACAACTTCTGCCTGCTATTTACAATATAATAAAGCTCAGTCACACATGTACTCTCCCTCACCTCGCTCATTATAGCAAGCTAATTTCCCTGGGTGCAGTGCATGCGTAGCCTGTAGGTTGCACACGTCGGTCCCAAATGCATATTTTTTAATCTTGAGATGATCTTGAGGTCTCTCAATACATCTGCACCTTGTTAATGTCACCGAAGTGCAAACTTGGAAGCGGACCATTGGGGTTTAAGGTGCTTTTTGAGAGCCAACCGTGTTGTTACTGTGAATGAGTCTGGCATATGATGTGTAATGCTAATTTGTGCATCTGAACTGTAGGTACTTTATCTCATATCTATGGACAAACTTCATCACAGAGTCTCTTCATGTAAAGCAAATTATATTTTAGTGTGCTGTTAGGAAATGTAGTATCCTTGAAGAGAAGCAGAGATTTATTGTCTCCAATTTAAGTGCTTTATTTAGGATATATATTTTAAAGCAACAGTTTAAAGTATGGTTTATTACATTTTAGTTTAATTAAATATACAGTAACTATATAACTAGCAACCAAATTTGGGTATATATGCATCAGTTGGACTCTAACATGGTCCCATGGCAAAGTTTATACATTAGTGTTACAGCGTTGAGAAATTCACCACAGTAGGCTAGATTTACAGTACATAAGCTGCTTTTTGCTATACTTGATTTGTAGCATGATTATGCTGAGAGATCTCCTTCTGCACACATCTAAAATTATAAGTGCCTATTTTTAATACACAAAGTACCATAGATGAAGAATTCTACTTAATGTATATCTCTTCAGTGCTGATGTAGAAAAGTCCCATGTGGGATCATTTTCTTTTTTTTCTTCTTTTTTTCATTCTTTTTTTTCTCATTTCTTCTGGCTCCGGGGTACATACGATGTATGCATTATAAGCTTCTTTTGTAGCATGACTTGGTGACCAAAAATAAAACTGACAACAGGAACAAGAGAATTTACACCCTGCTGGCTGGGCTAAAACATCACACAACTGTGAAGAAAGATGATCACTCCATTGAACTCAAAGGACAGTCAACAAGGCATTGAGAAATCTGCCCCGAAGCCCGAAACACTCTGGAACTTGAACGAGCCAAGGGAAAGTCATCACATTTCACACCAAGTCAAACACACTCTGTTTTAGACTCAGGTTCGCTCTCACTGCTCCATAAGAGCTTTACTTGTCTGCCATTTTCAATATCATGCCCTAAGGCAGTCCTGATACTGTGAAATGTGCTGTGAAAGAGATGGAGAATCCCTCAGCTCCTTTATTCAGCGGAGCTCCCCTGTAGATGTCTAAACTGAGCTAAAGCTGCTGAGTGAGAATGAGCTCTGACAAATATGCAAGTGAATAATTATGAAAATGCTGTGGAGACATTAGAGATGGCATTTCTAATTAATCCTTCATCCTCTCCTGCACACTGCCGCACTCAACGCGGAGCCATGCTCGACTGATGGAAAGTGTCCCTCTTAAAATTCCCCTTGTGCCGGAATGTATTTTCAAATTCAGCCGACATACCTTCTTTCAACAAGGGATGCACTTCATCGACTGCGGTGTTATCTGATATAACTATAGTGGTAAATAACTGGAGGGGAATCTTTGTAATCCTCACAAATCCGTACTGTCACAGGAACCACATTTGAAATGAATCGGACTGACTTCCTAGCATATGAGCTTCCTAAACGAACAGAACAACAGTAAAAATAGCCACAAATTAAAAGAGCCCAGTTTTAATTTCTGCGTAAGAAACAATCAACACACTGTGCATTCACAAGAGATTAAGTGAACTCCCACACAGTTCGTATGAGTCTATTCTGGCACAAGGGGACTCAAATGAACCCTGCAGGAATCCATTTAGCACTGTTGGGGTTTATTTAACACTGGGGCTTAATGTTCAGTGAGTCATTTGTCCTGAAATTGAGCTTAGAACATTCCACTCCAGTGCTCTCCTGGTGTGTTGACCAAACCGATCAACACCGAATACTCAAGAGAAAGACATACACTCCAGGTGGGCTCAGATCTATATTGTTTCACCGGTCTGTCACTGTGGTATGTGGCTCAGACATTTCGGCTTCAAGCCTGCTCCAGCATGCAGCCAAGCTGACCTGAGCAATTAGCAGACTGTGGACTGTCCCCTGGAACTGACCTATCCTCTGGCATAGGGAGTGTAACAAAAATGTCACAAAATGCTAAACTCAATTTCATACATGGTATCTTGATATAATATGCTTATCTATACTGCAAATATAAGGAGTGCCTGAATATGTGGTCATATGTTAATGTTTGCATCATGCACATTGGGGCTGTAACAAAGCACATGATTTCTTGATGAATTTGTATTTTAATCTGAGGTTAAGATATTTTAATCTGAGGTTAAGAACACATCGATTTTGTGTAACTTTCATTATATACTACACAGATTGGTTTGGATGAGATACGTAAAGGCTCTTCAGTAAACCTTACAAATAAAATAAATGCCAAAAATTACAATCAATTTGTTACTGATTTTTAAAAAGCCCAGACATTGAATATGAAAGCATCCATCACATAAGCCCCTCCCCTCTTTGCACACTGTACTCTGATGGGTTGTATTCAGAAGCCCCAGTGACAGTGATTTCCAAGATAAAGATAAAAGGGTTAGGTTTGCAGAATCTAGGCAAAAAAGCTATTTAGCTATATACCTACCAGCGTACAATACTACTCTACTGGCTATTATGTAAAAAGCTCAATTCGTTGTTAGCTAATCAAAACCAGGCAAGTTGAAAACGATACCACTAGCAATACCAACCAGACAACAGAGCTCAAAACAGGACATCTGGCAACCCTACCTGATATTTGACAAACACTGACAGCACAAAATCACAAAAAGTGACTTTGGCCAATGTTCTTCAACATGTGTCCAGACTCAGACAGCGGTTTTATAGAAATGCAGATAGGCACAGATAGGTCAGTTCCTGGAATAGAGTTGCAAGCGAAGTCCAAGCTCTGATCTATGTTTTACCTTGAACACAAATGTGTATGGGATTTACATAAAATTTCCTTTATTAGACAAGAAAAGAACCAAATCTAAAATACTAACCTTCTATGCACTAATATAAAAATTACAAATGTTATAAAATAACATTATTATTATTTCTGAAATTAAATTTTTAAGATTAAATGCATTTATTTGCACCTCAGAGTGCGTAAGCTGCACTTAAGTTGATTTAATAATGCTGTTTGTGGACTTATTACATACACATTTAATATCTATTTTGTATTTAAAAAATAGTATAATATGGTTCATTCATTTTCATATGAATTCATGGGACAAGCATTTTAACAAACTAACTCAACAAATTACTATGATTGAAAGTATCACTCGTTCAAGTATTATAATAATAATAATAATAATAATAATAATAATAATAATATTCCTCTTGCTTGTTAGAATTGTTCTAGCATTGCATCATTAATTCTATATTATCACCATTTCAGAAGCTACAGCTGAAAATAAACATCCTTAAAGATCAAATCTCCAGTCACACATTCAGCCTAAACCAGAAGCTTTAGAAGGAAAAAGGCTCTTACTTACGCATTGTAATGGAATGTGCTGCCGGAGATCACAGAGGTCCTATTGGCATTCATGCAGTCTGTTGTGTTGTGTGGTTCCCTATAGAAAGTGGAAAAGGTTGTTTATCACGTTGAGCTCTTTTGCTTTGTCAATGTTGAGGCCTTTATAAAATAAGGCAAAAGAAGAAAAGCCGCATGATTCAGAGCATTATTTATGGAAAAGCAGGAGGAGATTCCATTCCGATCCCTATCTTTCCATCTCGTGCTTAAATAAACAGTCAGATCCAAGCTCACAAGCTGACAATGAGCTGGAGTGTGAATGTGAAGAGGTAATGGTTTTGTTTACTAACCCCACTGTCTGTCTAGCATACTGTAACAAGTCAGTGAGATGACAGCAGAGGGGTCAATGAAAATGGAATGTCAGTGCAGCTCCCAGTTTTCACTCACAATGCCGCTTGGAGGACACTATGTCCGAATGAAAAATCCGTGGTCAGATTTATGCCAGTTTCAATCAGTGCTAAAGCTCCTTGTGTTGTGAATTTAAACGTTTCTCCTTTATCACCTCAGAGGTCATGAATGAAAAGAGGAGCGCTGCACAATTACAACAATAGCCCATATAGATGCATCTGTACACGAGCTGAAAGATAATGAACAGTAGAATCCGTTAGCAGGTAATGAAAAGAGATTTGTATCCATTGTGACCCCCAGTAAATGGGGAGAATCTCAGAGATGAGATTGATTTGTAGCCAATAAAAGACACAAATAGACAATAAAACACGTCAGAGGTTTTATGATTGTAGAACATGGTGATCTCCCAAGTGAAAATAATATTATAAACATTACACTCTTTAAATTTCATGCTGGGGATTCTGACTACAGTATGAGCATGCATACAGGGATATTTTATTATCTCATGTTCTTCTAATTTGCCTATGCTCACTATTTAATCTAATAATAATTAGAAGAATAATTAGGTTATAGGACCAATTCTGCAGATTTCATGGAAACTCCTTAGCTACAGTGTGGTATTGCTCTAGCGGCCAGCCCAGGCAGACACATACCTACAGTGTGGTATTGCTCTAGCGGCCAGCCCAGGCAGACACATAACTTCAATATAGTGTTGGTCCAGTGGTTGGGCCAAGGAGACACATAACTACAATATAGCGTTGGTCCAGTGGTCGGGCCAAGGAGACACATAACTACAATATAGCATTGGTCCAGTGGTCGGGCCAAGGAGACACATAACTACAATATAGCGTTGGTCCAGTGGCCGGGCTAAGGAGACACATAACTACAATATAGTGTTGGTCTAGTGGCTGGCCAGGGCAGACAAATAACTACAGTGTAGTGTTGGTCTAATGGCTGGGCCAGGCAGACACACAACTACAGTATAGTGTTGGTCTAGTGGCTGGGCCAGGCAGACACATAACTACGGTATAGTGTTGATCTAGTGGCCGGGCCAGGCAGACACACAACTACGGTATAGTGTTGATCTAGTGGCCGGGCCAGGCAGACACACAACTACAGTATAGTGTTGATCTAGTGGCCGGGCCAGGCAGACACACAACTACGGTATAGTGTTGATCTAGTGGCCGGGCCAGGCAGACACACAACTACAGTATAGTGTTGATCTAGTGGCCGGGCCAGGCAGACACACAACTACGGTATAGTGTTGATCTAGTGGCCGGGCCAGGCAGACATGCAACTACAGTATAGTGTTGGTCTAGTGGCCAGGCAGGGCAGACATGCAACTACAGTATAGTGTTGGTCTAGTGGCTGGGCCAGGCAGACACACAACTACGGTATAGTGTTGGTCTAGTGGCCGGGCCAGGCAGACACATAACCACAATGTAGTATAAGTTTAGTAGCCGGCCCAGGCAGACATGGAATTATAATGTTATTGCGGTGGCCAGTCCAGGCAGACACATAACTATGATGTAGTGTTACGCTAACAGCTGGCCCAGGCAGACATGTAAATACAATATAGTGTTACTCGCAGACTGCTACACACCTTGCTCTTGGTGTGATCTATGTTGCTTGACCACTGCCGGAAAGGGCAACAATGGTCTGACTGTGGATTTGGTGGAGTCCAAACTCTTTAGAGATGGTTATGTAATGCCTTCCAGCCTGATGAGCATCAACAGCTCTTGCTATGATGCCCTTTAACAAACAGGTGTTACGAAGAGCTGACTTTGATAGATCACTGTTTTTTAAATACAATGGGGTGGCTAATCATAGAAATTCATTCTTTTGTCACTCCCAGATCTGTAACACTGTATTTTCTTCAAATTAATACATTACCAGGTATGATAAGTTTCTCATTTGTTAATTGGGTTCTGTTTATCTAGTTTTAGAACTCATACTTACCTAAGCAAAAATATGGACAATTTTATAGTGTTCACAAACTTTCAAGCACCCCTGTAGCTACAGTAAAACATTTCTGGGCCAGGCAGACGCCTCGGCCAGCAGGGAAACATCAAAACATGCACACAGACAATACAAAACAAAGGACACTGATGTGACAGCATATTTACACTGCACACACACACACACGCGCACACACACACACACACACACACACACACACACACACACACACACACACACATTGACNCACACACACACACACACACACACACACACACACACACACACACACACACATTGACTACAATGTCTTGCTTATCACAGTTGAAGCTTTTAATGGCCTAGCTCTGGCATATCTTACTGATCTGTTAAAGGATGGTAGCCTGTCCAGACCATTTTGTTCAGCTAAAGCAGGACTGCTGCAAACCACTAAGATCAATTACAGGACAGTGTACACACACACACACACACACACACACACACACACACACACACACATATATATATATATATATATATATATATATATATACACACATACAGTATATGCAACTTGATGCTGTCATCTTCTGAACTGAATATGTCTTTGCGACATTCATGAAGGTCTTGTGAAGTGTTCATTCATGACGGTCTTGTGAAGGCACAAGCTACATTTGGTTGTTTATTCAAGGGATTCCCTTCCTTCTAGTACTCCCAGCAACAAGGTATGCCGGAGCTTTTTGGCAGTCCTGCATGAGATCATTAAAATACTCAGGAGCATTATTAGCAGAAGCACAAAATGCTGCATGAATATTGACTTTACAATAAGAAGACTGTCTGGATTTTCCTTGCAACGGTGTCATTTAAAAACCCATTTGTGTAATTATGTTTTAAAAGAAAATATAACAGGTATATACTATCTGAAGAATAAAAAAGATGATCTGTGTCGCATCTACACAATTCTACATGATTTCCAGCTTGTTAAATTATATTTATTAATACTCCTCCTTTTGGACAAAAAAGTGCATAGTAGATTTGAGTAATGATCTATGAAATCATCACTGGGGAATTCCACCCATGTAAGTTAATAATCTAAATAACGTAAACAAGGTCATTCAGAGAAACACACAGATTCAGGTTTCTGTTTAAATGTGGTAATAGGCACCAGGGATCACAATGTCCCAAACACAAATATAGTCCATGTTTTTACTATCCTTAGTTTTACAGCAAAACATATCATTATATTTCCATATTTATCTATTTTTCAGTTTCTGGCATAATTTGAAAATAGCTGTTCGAATTACATTGTGTACAATGGTATGATGAATAGACAAAAAGAAATGACCTAAAATGACTTGGAAAAATGCCTGGTTCTATGACTACCTGCATTATATGTCATATCAGACGTGTTAGTATGTTTTTCCCTCTCCTGTAACGTTCGTTTTGGAGATACAAGGTTTTGTTCCAACAGCAGTAATATGCAATGCTGATAATGGCTACATAGTAATACATCTTCACATACACAAAGTTTTTGTCTTTAAAAAAAAAGTAAAAGTCTTTGGGGTCTGTTTCACCTTACAACACCCTGCATGTACCTCTCTGCCATGATCTTAGCCTAAATAGGCCAAACCCTTCTCAAAAGTTTCACACAACAGTGTCTCAGGCCTCAGGCAGCATATGTGATACATTTTTAGTGAGGGAGCCTTTAGACATCTGGTTAATATCACCACCATTGGAAACAATCCTGTGAGCACATTTCACTAGAAAAGAGCATTTCAAACCCCTCGGAATACATTTCTTTACACCCTAATGATTTAATTATGCAGAATGTTGATAGATCTATGCAGTCCCCCTTTGAAATATGGAGCATCGTCAATGGTAGGACCAAACCCGCAAGAATATTGACTTTACAGGAGGAAGATTGCCTGGATTTTCCAATATCATACTGAGAACCCATCAAGTCAAAAATCTATATTTCAAGGCATAGCTGCTTTCATATGGAGTGTTATCCTTTGGCTGCATCTCATAGCTGCATCAATGTATTCCTCCTTAAAATAGAAAAAAAAAGTTTTAATGGCTTCTTTGGGTCTAACAGGGGTGTTTTGTGGTACACAAACAGCATTTTTAAACAATATTCATTGATGTGGAAAAGCATGTCTGATGGCGGGTCACACAGTCAAGAAAAATCCATCAAGCAATGTCATGAGGCAAGTCTGACAAGGTGCCATCGGTTGGCCACAGCAAACGTTTGCTCGCCAAGAAGCACATCCAGCTAAAGCTGTAAACACGCTCACCCCCAGTTCACAATAGAAGTCCCAAATTGACTCAGAACAGCAATTCCCCCGATGCAGCCTACATAACAAGGGAAGGGGGAGCCATCATTAATTCATGAGAGAGGCTAGCTCACAGGATCAACGCTGGCCCTTTGAGGACTGTAATTAAATGGATGGAGCTGTATTTCCCCCAGTAGAAATGTCTGGCAAAGAGTGTTTGTGGGTATTCGCTGAGGTGAAGGCCTAAAGTGCCTCACAAGCTGCGGGCTAAAGCATTGTTATCAGTGTGACTTTCATGGGGAGCAGTCTGTAGGTCAAAAAAGAACCCAGTCCTGCCCAGAGTAACTGAAGTGCAAACAGGTCTATTCCACACAATTCTGCCACTATGGGCCAAACTAAATTTCACTGCCACCAACCCTGGTGCACCTGTTTTGTTATTGTGTTCATTGAGTTTGTGCTCACTGAACAGGGAATGTCAAACGTGTGTTAAAATGCTCTCTAACTTGTACATAATCCTGTTTTTTTGTTGTTGTTGTTGTTCCTTTCTTTTCTTGTTCTTAAGGTTCACAAGTGGCTTTTCCACTTGGGGAATGGAACCTGACTTGTCTATTGTTCATTTGTAAGTTCACCAGCTTTAAAGTGTAGTAACTTCAGGCTCCTGCAGATGGCGCTGTACAAGGGTGATGGGGCTATAAATACCTGCAGGGTTTGTGATAGGACTTAGATTGAGAAGAGGTGGTACAGTGCAGTGGATGTCTCGTTCCATGTGTGGAAAATGGGTCCAAAGCAGATGTTAATCATTGGCTAAAAGGAGTGATGGCATTTGGGCGTGCCAAAGACCATAGTGTGAAGGAAGTAGCTGAATCTGCATCATACAGATCTACCAGCAGTGGAAAAAATTTCACTCTACAGGAAATTCTCCTCAGAATTGTGTCAGGGAAGGCATCCACCAAATCTAGCCCGAACTGTGCAATTCTTTGATGCAAGAGTGGCTGAACTTTGATGTAGCCTACATCTAGAAACTTACCAGTCCATACCAAATATAAAGGTAGCTGTTATTTGTGCTCGTGGAGGTATTACACGCTATTAGGTATGTTTCTGTCACAGGTAACTCATGTTTTGTTCAGTGAGCTTATCACTTTTCAAACTCATCACTTTGAAAGAAAAAGTCACCCTTCCTTAAGAACATATAGTAGATTTCAGTGATCTTATATCAGATCATTAAAGGGGAATTACATCCATTTTTACATACTGTAAACGCTATAAATAATGTCATTCAGAGAAACATACAGTTACAGGTTTCATTTTAAAGGTGGTAATAGGAAGCATCAATCACTATCAATGTCTAAAACACAAATATAGCCATTTTATCTACTGTCCTGAGTTTTAGTATTGCTGCTGTTTCTTCATCATCAACCTTGTATCTCCATCTTTATCTTTTTTCAGTTTTTGATATAATTTGACATAATAGCTGTCCAGATTACATTATGTGCAATTTTAGGAAAAATTGATTGAAAATAAATAAATGATCCAAAATTACTTGGAAAAAATTGCTCGTTTCTATTGGCTGCTTAAATTATATGTAATATTAGATGTGTTAGTATCTCTCTGCAGGTCCACAAGTAGCTATTCCACCAGCCTAATGGAAATTGACTTGCCTGTTTTTTCATGTACATAAACAAATGAAATAGTTTCCGTGTGACAGTGTTATCAGATTAACTAGGACACTGTTCCCTCTCTGAGAGTAAAAAACTTGTGGTTCTTTGTTG
>JAVGWN010002514.1:0-11052 GCA_034552555.1 Semaprochilodus insignis
CCCCCGTCTCTCTCTCTCTCTCTCTGCAGTGATCCAGTCTGCTGATGATACTGTGATGCGGAGGGCTGAAGACTCGGGCTGTGTGGTTACCCTCCTGTGAATACCCGGCCGACGGCACGCCAGGAAGTCGTTGGTGAAAATGAACTTTTAAAAAGGGAAAGAAGCATCCGAGCTGGTCCTGCCATTCCGGTGCTGACAAATCCACTTTTCTGGAAAAGGGGGTGGGACATGACTCATCTGCCATGTGGGCTGCCATGGTGACAGGCCCCTCCAGCCCCTCCCCCCTCCTTTGGTTGGTCCAGCTGCTGTTGTGGCCACATCTCAGTGGACCCAGATTAGCTGAGGCCAGTCCCCCTTGCCCCGCGCCCTGTAGCTGCTCCAATCAGGCGAGTCGAGTGATTTGCACCAGGAAGGGCTTGGATGAAGTTCCACAGAGCATCTCAGTCAACACGCGATACCTCAACCTGCAGGAGAACTCCATACAGGTAAACCTGCACCTGGTACCAGGCACTGGTGGTTTTAGCACACACGCCTGTTCAGGGATCATCATATTATGGAAATGGTCTTGCTGCTAATGTTAGGTCTAGACATAGAGGGTCTCACTATCTCAACTAGAACCTGAATCTAACCTTATACCGAAGTCTGAGATGTAAGGAAACTTTAAGATACTGTCATATACTGTGAAAGATTCCATGCTAATTCCAGGTTCTTTAAGCCACTACTCCAGCGCATGGAATGGGTACCAGCTCGGCTTGGCTTGGCATACTTTGAGTACCAGATCAGCTTGGCATGGCATACTTTGGGTACCAGCTTGGCTTGGCTTGACATGCTTTGGGCCCCAAATCAACTTGACATGCTTTGGGTACCAGCTCAGCTTGCCCCGGCATATTTTGGGTACCAGATCAGCTTGGCTTGACATGCTTTGAGTACCAGCTGCTTTGCTTTCCACTGAACACATAGTACCCCATCAATATAGCTGGTGCAGATAGCAAACTGCCATGGCATGGTGCTAATGCCAGCTACTGAAATACTACTGAAATAAAAACAGGGGAGTTTGGGAAATAGTACATCAGAGTTCCAATGAGGGAGCAAGAGGGTACGCTAACCTGGTAGCTCGCTGTAGCACATGTGCTTAGAGGTGAAAGACCGCTACAGTGATGGTGCATGAAACGGTCGTGTTCAGAAGAAGCTGATGGCAGTAAGACAAAAGACTGCTGGAAAACAGAGTATGGGAAATACTACATCCGAGTTCAGACGACAAGGCGATTCTGGTGATGCAGGAGGGTAACCTGGTACCTAGCGTTAGTCCTCTCTGACCCGCCAGTAGTCTGTAATGTTTTTACGTCACCTTTTGGTATCGACTCAGCTGGTTTGGAACCTCGACTGAGGTGATACCAAAAATTGTACCGGTTGTTGACCAGCCGTCCACCTAAATTCACAACCTCAAGGTGCAAGGAGCAGCCTCACACCACCCGTCCCTCCCTTTAGTAGACAAAAGCAGGTAGCACACGGTGAACGTACATTTCACTCTTGGTAATGGGTCTTTGTCTTTCTCCCTGTGTCTCTCTGTAGGTGATTAAGTCAGACACCTTTAAGCATCTGAGTCACCTGGAGATTTTACAGTTGTCCAAGAACCACATCCGCCAGATCGAAGTCGGAGCATTTAATGGGCTCCCCAACCTCATCACGCTCGAGCTGTTTGACAACCGGCTGCCCCTGGTTCCGTCACAAGCGTTCGAGTACCTCAGTAAGCTGCGAGAACTTTGGCTGCGGAACAATCCAATTGAGACGCTTCCTGCGTATGCCTTCCACCGCGTCCCATCCCTCAGGCGACTGGACCTGGGCGAACTGCGCAAGCTCAGCTTCATCTCAGAGGCTGCCTTTGAAGGTCTGGTGAACTTGCGCTTCCTCAACCTGGGGATGTGCGGGCTGAAGGATGTGCCCAACCTGACTCCTCTGGTGCGACTGGAGGAGCTGGAATTGTCCGGGAACCAACTTGGAGTAGTGCGTCCTGGGTCTTTCCAGGGCCTCGTGTCGCTTCGCAAGCTGTGGCTCATGCACTCACGTATCTCCTTAATCGAGCGCAATGCTTTTGATGACCTGAAGAACTTGGAAGAGCTCAATCTGTCCCACAATTCCCTTCACTCTCTGCCCCATGACCTGTTCACACCCTTACAGCAGCTGGAGAGGGTGCATCTGAACCACAACCCTTGGGTGTGTAACTGTGATGTCTTGTGGCTGAGTTGGTGGCTCAAAGAGACTGTGCCGGATAACTCCACTTGCTGTGCCCGTTGCCATGCTCCTCCTGGAACAAAAGGCCGCTACATCGGTGACCTAGACCAGAGAGACTTCACCTGCTATGCACCTGTGATTGTTGAGCCACCGACTGACTTAAATGTGACCGAAGGAATGGCAGCAGAGCTCAAATGCCGCACTGGGACCTCGATGACCTCTGTTAACTGGCTGACCCCTAATGGAACCCTAATGACCCATGGTGCTTATAAGGTGCGGATCTCCGTTCTGCATGATGGAACCCTTAACTTTACCAACGTGACCATGCAGGACACAGGTCCCTACACTTGCATGGTGACCAACTCTGCTGGAAACACAACAGCAACTGCCGTCCTTAACGTCTCTGCCTCCGATTCTGGTTCGAACGGATATAGCTACTTCACGACCGTTACTGTGGAAACTGTCGAACCAGGCCAGGACGCGCACGATTCAGCGCGGCAGTTTGTCAACGAGACCTTCATAAGTTTTCCTGGACCTACGGCTGCATCTGCATCCCCGGGTCCCTCGGGAACGACGCTTTCCTCCCTTCCACCTCATGCCACCCGTGCTCCTGACCGTCCTTTCACTGTCTCCATCACAGATGTGGCAAACCTGTCCGGCCTGGAGGACGTGATGAAGACAACGAAGATCATCATTGGTTGCTTTGTGGCCATCACCTTCATGGCGGCTGTCATGCTGGTGGTCTTCTACAAGTTGCGGAAACAGCACCAGCTGCACAAACACCACGGCCCTGCTCGAGCCATTGAGATCATCAATGTGGAGGACGAAATGGGGCCAGCCGGAGGTGCCAGCGGCATCGCAGGTGGGTCAACGGTCCACACCGGGGCAGGAACCGGAGGAGGTGGCCAGAGCCTGCGAATCCATGACCCCGAAATCGTCACCCTGCCCAACATTGGTCGGGCTGAGCACGTCAATCACTATTACAAACCGCACCACTTCAATAACAACGTTCTGGGACTCAGCATGGGGATGGGTCCAACCGGCAGCATCCTGAATAACAAGACCAGCCCGAACTCCAAGAAGCAGGCCTCCATGAACACAACGACGGCTGCCAACGATCCCTCCCACCCTGGATCCACCTCTCCACCTTTACCGATCCCAATCCCAATGGCAATGCCGTTCCACGGAACGCTGAAGAGCCTTAGCCACACCCCCAGCACTCAGACCGAGCCTCTACTGCTGTCCAATGGGTCCAAGGAGAGTGTGCAGGAGACACAGATCTGAACACACACACAGTCACACATACACACACATATACACACACATTGATACACACACACGCGCGCGCTAAGGCATCGAGGAGCCTGGTTGGTATGCCAGCGGGGCAGATGTTGACGGAGTTTGACATTGCGGAAGCTTCGTCCCCGACAGACAGACTCAGAGGATTATTACAGCGTCCCAACGGACAACGTTTGTACAGACGAACCGGACACGGCACTACTGCGTACATAAGTGCCAAAGAAAGCGTCTTTTTTGCAGTTTCTACAAAGTTGTATCTGTGTATAAAATATAGTCTATATCCAAGTAGCGTAATTCCCTACGTCGTTGGTTTGCCGCAGACAGACCCTGTCCATACAGGTGAAGAGCGCTTACGGACCTGTACGAAAACACCCGCACACGCACACGTGTACACACCTGGGGGTGACATCATCGATCTTTCTGCCCTCGCAGGTAGAGTGTGTGTGTGTGGGAGAGAGAGTGCTGAAACTGACACTGATTATTCTGGAATGAACAGTCGAACTGCTGTCACCGGGGACACTCACACGTTCATCTCCACTCTGACTGCTGAGCTGTGGAATTCTAATGCACAAAAATGAGGATCGGTTCATCATCAGCTGAACATGACACCACACACACGTCCGCCCACGCGCAGAACCACACGGTTCCCTGTTCTCCGGAGGGGGTTGGGGGTAGAGGGTAGATGAGGATATGTGAAGGGTGAGTGAGGGGATGTTGGTGAGCTTGTGTGTTTCTGGCTGAGCTCTTGCTGTCTTTCTGTCTTCTTCTATCTGTCTCTCAGTTCATATCTTCATACGTTCCCTTCGCCTAGAACTTAAGGCTCAGAGCACACTGACGACCCCCCCCGCCCCACCCCCGCCATTCTCCACCAACATTTTAATCTTACCATATCAGCAACCGACAGGCAACAACACTACACATCACGAGGAGATCGTTCTGGAACAGCGTGAATGGAGGACATTCTAGATTTGTGTGTATGTTAGAATAGATTCTAGATCAGTATAAATAAGGAGATCATTCTAGAACAGTGTAAAGGGATGAGACTCTAGATCAGTGTGATTAGGGAGAACATTCTAGAACAGCATGAATGTGAGAGGACATTCTAGATTTGTGCAAATGTGAAAGGGCATCCCAGATCAGTGTGAATTATGGCAGAACGTTCTAGAGCAGTAAGAATGGGAGGAGGACTGTGAAGAAGGCAAAACACTCTAGAACAGTGTGCATTTTAAAGCAAGGAGAACATTCTAGAGTCTCCCAACCATCACAAATAAGTACAATGCACCCACCCAGCGTTTGGGTTTGTTGGGGAGTGTTGGGTTGGTGTGCTCGGTGGGCTAACAGATGTTCCTTCTGATCTGAATTTCCTGCACAGTTCTAGTGTTCTAGTGGTGAATGAGCAGAACGGTGCTGCGGGAGGAGAACATAGAACGGTCTGGACCTGGATCATTCTTATATATGTGGGAGTACTGTGCACAATCTGAAGTGTTGAGGTTGGGGGTAAGGTCGGGGGAGGTTATGGTTAGCACCTTCAGTTAGGGGTTCTAAGTAGGGCTCAGGGCTCACCGTTTAGGGGTTAGGGGTTAGGGGTTTAGGATTTAGGGGTTAGGGGTTTGGTCTCAGGGCTCACGGTTTAGGGGTTAGGGTTTAGGGTTTAGGGGTTGGGGCTCAGGGTTTAGGGGTTGTGATTGGATGTGAGGAGTTTCGGGTAAGGCTGAAGGTTTTAGGAGTTAACCCTGAATGCTGTAATTCCTGTAGATTATTAATCTGGTGTAAAGACTCTAGATTTGATATCTCCGCTGTGTTTGTACGTAGAGGAGATTTTTATTCTGATGAATCAGTGTTTAAACTCTGACTTCGTTACAGTAATTAACTATGTAATTAAATATGTAATCACTTGTGAGTTCACAAAATTCCTAGTTTGGTTCAGTGCAGTGCGGCTGCGTCTCGATCCGATACAGTACAGCAGAAACGAGAGGCTGACAATGTGCCTTATTATGCTGTACTTTAGAAGTTCACTGGAACGTTTAACACCTGTAAAAGTACAGCATTTAAAGGAACGCTGTGCTTTACAGTGTGCCTAACTACAGCGATACATACGGTGTAGTGGAGATATACCGTATACACTTAGAGAAGGCACAATCCCGCTTCTGTATTTTCACAATAACTGAACACTGTTTGCAGCTAACCGTCACTAACGCTCTACTTCAGTGCTGAACACGTTAGATAACTCCTATAACTCCTACACGACAATACCTGATCAGTTCTGAAGAGGAGAGTGACTGCAGGGCCACATCAGTCACTGATCATGAGCTACACAAACCGGGAACCAACAGAACCCAGATAAGGTGACGCGCTTCACAGAGTGACTGAGCAGAACCACATTCAGCTTCACCTGCAGAAGCACTAACACAGCCGAGCTCCACCTGATATTCACTCAGTCATATGGTGGGCGGAGTTACAGATAATCTGATGTAATGTTCAGGGCGTCGTTGCTTTACTCTGTTCCAGCACTGCTGTGTAAACGTACTAGAGCTGAATGCGTCGATCCACTGTACCTGCCTGCGCCTAGTTCCTGCGACCAGGTCACCACGGTTACTTGTGGTGACACGCCCTGTTCTGGTGTGTCCTATGGAGGGTGTGCACGTGACGTTACTGTTTCAACCCCTGAGTGTCAGAAAGACTGAGTGTCAGTGTTAGTGCTAGTGTTCAGTGTGAGAGTCGATTGTGTGACTGTACATACAGACTGACCACAGATACAGACCAGAGGAGAGGCTGTTCTTCTTGTTCAAATTTTGCTGCACCATTTAAGGTGGAACAGGAGAAGCTGGTGAACAGAAAACTGACTTCAGCTTCGTATGGATCTACAGAATCCAAACAGCCAGAATCCAGGCTTGGAAATGTGGATATGGAGTTGCCAGTTTGTGTCAGGAATGCTGGGTTCTGTTTACACTCCGCATAACTTTAAAAATGTTCAGCACTTAATAAAAACATCCATGACAAAGGTTCTAGAGGGGGTAGCTGGTGTTAGCTAGAACAAACCCAGTTCTTCCTTCAAAAGCGCGAGCTCCAGAGTTATCCGGAAGAATCTGTAGATTTAAATCTTCTACTTGCAGTGGAGGAACATTAAAGATCAGCTTAATCACATGACCACTTTGGTTTATTCCCGGTTTCTCTGTTTCGCCTAATAATCGCAGCCTAGTTGCGGAATGTTCTGCCGCTCAGTCCGACTGAGGGGGTGGGGGGTGTATCCCAGCGGGAAAGTGACGTCAGTGCCCGCCCTCTACGCCTTAATTATAACATGTCTAATAATCACATGACTGCATTTGTTCTCGAGGCGAGTGGACATTGCTAGGTGGAGAAGGGTTAACTCCTAATCCGAGGGGCTTGGCTGTTCGGGCTGTTCGGGCTGTCTGGGCTATTTGGGCTGTTCAGGCAGTTTGGGCTGTTCGGGCAGTTCGGGCCTCACGGAACCAGCAGGCCGTGTTTTTGGTAGAGGCTGGTTGGCTGGGTTCTTCAGGCTGAGGCTCCACAGCTTAGCGTCTGTGCTTACCTCATTCAGGGGCTATAGCGCTTCAGCTAGCCGGTTGCCAGACTGTTGCTAGGAGACAGGTTTACCAGCATAGGCGTATCTATGGTGAGCTGATGCAGGGCTGCAGAAGGGCCATATAGGAAGGTCGTTTAGTCACGTATTAACAAACAGCTCACCTGCAGTGGGAGTCATGCTCATAACACCGGATTAGCATTAGCGTTAGTTAGCACGTACCTCTCTGTGTTGATTCAGTCTGCTCTCGTTACCCCTAGAACACTAGAACCGCAGCACACGTACACGCCGGCGAGCACACTGCACACAGCCTTCACTCATACAGCTGCTAGCTCATTAGCTCGTCTTTCATTCTGTGTGTGTATATGTGTGTGTGAGTGTGTGTGTGCATATGTGTGTGTGTGTGTGTGTGTGTGTGTGTGAGAGAGTGTGTGCATATGTGTGTGTGAGTGAGTGAGTGTGTGTGTGTGCATGAGCTGGTGGTGGTCTGGATGAAGCCAGGTGGAGGTTCAGGTCTGAAACTGACCTCAGATCAGATCACTGTTCTACTGCTCCATTCTGCCTCCTCTCCACAGCCAGCAGAACCCCGTTTCCCATCATGCACCAGCATATGATTGGCCATCACCTGACCACGAGAGAGTCCTTCTTTCCTCCCTTCCTTGGTTTGGCTCTGTGCAGACTGAGCTGACTAACCTGAATCAGAACTAGATTGATTAACAGGTCTGATCAGTGTTAGATTGATTAACAGGTCTGATCAGTGTTAGATTGATTAACAGGTCTGATCAGTGGTAGACTGATAAACAGGTCTGATCAGTGTTAGATTAACAGGTCTGATCAGTGTTAGATTGATTAACAGGTCTGATCAGTGGTAGACTGATAAACAGGTCTGATCAGTGTTAGATTAAGAGGTCTGATCAGTGTTAGATTGATTAAGAGGTGTAAGGTGTAGATATGATCAGTGTAAGGTGTAGATATGTGATCAGTTTTGATTAGACAGGTCTGATCAGTAAATGGCTTTGGAATTTGGAATGATCAACTTTTCTGATCAGTGATCGATTGAGAAGATTTGATAAGTGTTGGATTTACTAAACTGGTCTGATCAGCAAAAGATTGATTAACAAGTCTAATCTATGTTAAATTGTAACATAAACAGGTCTGATCAGCATTAGATTAACAGGTCTGATCAGTGTTGGATTGATTAACAGGTCTGATCAGCATTGTGTTGATTAACAGGTCTTATCAGCATTAGATTAACAGGTCTGATCAGCATTTGATTAACAGNTCAGATTAACAGGTCTGATCAGTGTTAGATTAACAGGTCTGATCAGTGATATTTTAATAAGGACTGATCAGGGATCGATTGAACAGGTCTGAGATCAGACAGTCTGCATGCAGCACGCTCTGCTCAGCCATACTGTAAGAGAATCCGATATTTTCCCATCAGAGCTTCATCCCTCTTTCTTTCTCTCCTCCTCCATGGTTCTCTCTCTCTCTCTCCGTTCCTGCTGTGTCGTTAGCGTAGCGGTTTGTTCACTCCTCCGTGTGTTGCTCTGTAAATAACCTACAGATGTAAATATTCTCTATTTTTTGACTGTCAGTGTGAATAATCCTCGTTCAGTATTCCGTACAGACAGAAGGTTTATGGAAGTGTTTGCATTGCTCTCTTTCTGTCACGGTCACTCCCCCTCCCTCCTTTCTCTCCCTCTCTCTCTCCTCTCGGTCCTCTCGGGTGCATCTCAGAGCTTTAGTTCTACCTCCTCGTTCCCTGTCCTCGCGCCTGAGACATGAGGAATCAACACCAGATGGATTGGACTGATTAGAAATCTGTTGTTGATGTGAAGGCGTTCAGGTTCCACAGTCACGGTCGTATGGACTGAAGAGCTGTTGGTGGATCTGCCCGTATTCAGCAAAACGCTAGTAACACCATGAGGATGAGGAGAGGATGGCGCTCCCGCTTCTCCGATCGCTCAGGGGTCTGTTAGCTGAAGCGGAATTAGGAGGTAGTGTTCTCCTCCGAGCGTGTTGAGCTCCAGTGACATTGACCTTGCAGTAATCCTCTGATCCCTACACGGGGCTTTGATCACACGCTACAGTAAACGCGCAAGGAACTGGTGACCTGCATGTCCAGAAGTATGTGGACAGCTTTGCTAACGTGTGACGTCAGCTACTTAACATGGTCACCAATTAACATTCCGGATGGGAGGGATGAAACTCCAGGCAGTACCTCTGGGATGAGTTGGCATGTTCCAGGACTGACCATCCTGACCTAATACTCAAATCCAAAATCCTCACAGCAATGTTCAACATCAGTACCTGACCTTACTAATGCTCCATCAAATCCTCACAGCAATGTTCAGCATTAAGCGTAAACCCAGTAGGGGCTGTTAGTGCAGCACAAACTCCCCATTAAGACCTTCAGAGTCTGCAGAGACCTGGGGAGACCCTTCTGGACCCATAGAGACCCTTCTGGACCTGTAGAGACCCTTCTGGACCCGTAGAGACCCTTCTGGACCTGTAGAGACCCTTCTGGACCTGTAGCATATGTTCTTAATGATTCCCTCAGTTTTCCGGGTCATGAGCTGGAGGACGCAGGAACGAGGAGTCAGAGCTGTGAGATCCGCCCTCTCTCTATCCTTCCTCCCCCGTTCCCATCTTCATTCCTCCCTCTCTCTCACTCTCAGGAACATCTGATCAGACACCCGCGCTCGCCGCTGCTGCGTCCTGTTCCGTCGTTTGTTGATTTGTATGGAATATTAGAGTTTCTGTTTGGCTTTTGATTTGATACTCGTCGATGCCCTGTGTGCTTTATGAGGTGGGAGTGGTGAAGGTGGTGGGGGGACGGAGCGTGATTAGATGGGCTGATGCAGGACGAATTCCAGGTCAGAGGTCAGAGGTCGTGCCAAAAGCTTCTGTGTGTGAGCGTCGGAGCTGTGCCATTCGCTACACTGACTTTACCAATAAAAACCTGGACATTGTGCTTTTCTAACGGAGCCTCCTTTTCTGTCTGTATCCCGGTTTCCTAAGGGAGCGTTCCCGGGACTGTGATGGGAACGTCACTGTCGGATTAGACTGAATATAAAGCTCTATATTTTTGAACATGTAAGTACAAACGGGGACAGAAGTTCATGTTTCCGTTCGGTAAGAGTCATTCAGTGGATCACGTCATGTGACCAGCACTACACCTGGCAGTGTAAGCTCTTTCCGCAGCGCCCCCCAGTGGCCGCCAGCAGGATGGAAATCAATTTGGATATTTTTCCAGTTAATATAATCTAATAAAATCTGATTTTCTCTGTACCTGTTTGTGTAAATGGGTGAAGTAGGTCTCTCTGAGTGTGAGATGTTGAGCTGCTAGTGAGAAATGAGGGGTGAGAGATTAGACTGCAGCTTTGTGATGTTAATTTGACTAATATTGGGGATTAAATGTCCTTTAAATCACTACCGAAACAGTCTAACACTGCTCAGACCCACTGCTTCAGCCGTCACGGGTTTGGTGGTGACTACAGGAGTGTACACACATACACTCACGTTAACACCGTAAACGTTTCTGAGAAATTTGTTTCTGTAATGTTCAGAGTTTCAGAAACACCGACTTCAGAACAGTGATCTAACTGTTCACCATGTGGCCATTAGGGTCAGCGAGGCAGCCTCACTCCCCGCTCTAAATTGCAGGGTGTGGTTATAAAAGGCTCCGCCCACAGAGTCTGTGGTTTGGTGTTGACATGAAAGTATGGAACAGGGGAAATGTAGGGGTTAGGGGGTTTAGTGTAAATGTAGGGGGTAGGGGGTTTAGTGTAAACGTAGGAGTTAGGGGGTTTATTGTAAATGTAGGGGTTAGGGGTTTAGTGTAAATGTAGGGGTTAGGGGGTTTATTGTAAATGTAGGGGTTAGGGGTTTAGTGTAAATGTAGGGGTTACGGTTTAGTGTAAACATAGGGGTTAGGGGGTTTAGTGTAAATGTAGGGGTTAGGGGGTTTAGTGTAA
>JAVGWN010002515.1:0-11051 GCA_034552555.1 Semaprochilodus insignis
GGCTATTAGTTCGTTGGTCATTGGTTAGCTAACCAATTAGCTCATAGGAGTGGTGAGTTAACTTCGATAGCTGGTTAACTAATTAGAGAAATAATAGACCATTGGTTAATTAATCTGTTTGTTTATGGGTTAGTTAGTAAAAATGGTGGTTAGCTTATCTGTTAGTTCATTCGTTAACTCCTCCGTTAGCACATTGGTAATCTTTTCAATTACCTCATTAACTCTTCAGTTAGCTAATTGGCTAATTCTTCAGTTAACTCATTGGCTATCTCTTCAATTCAATCATTGGTTAACTCTCAAGTCAGCCCTTCAGTTCTCTTCAGTTAGCTCATTGGTTAACTTTTCGATTAGCTCATTGGTTAGCCCTTTGATTAGCTCATTGACTTAGTCTTCAGTTAACTCATTGGGTAACTCTTCAATTTAATTATTTGTTAACTCTCAAGTCAGCCCATTAGTGAACTCTTCAGTTAGCTCATTGGTTAACTCTTTAATTAGTTCATTGGTTAACCCTTCGGTTAGTTAATTGGTTAACTCATCAGTTAGCTCATTTGTTAACTCTTTGATTAACTCTTTGGTTAACTCTTTAGTTAGCTCATTGGTTAACTCTTCATCTAGCTCATTAGTTAACTCTTTAGTTAGCTCATTGGTTAACTCTTCAGTTAGCTCATTGGTTAATTGTTCAGTTAGCTTACTGATTAGCTCTTAAGTTAGCACATTGGCTAGCTTTTCAGTTAGCTAATTGGTTAGCTTTTCAGTTAGCTAGTTGGTTAACTGTTCAACACATTGGCTAACTCTTCAGTTACCTAATTGGGTAATTTTTCAGTTAGATCGATTAACTCATGAAGACTCATTGGTAAGTCTTCATCCAGTTCATTGGGCAAACTTTAAACTTTCTTGGTTAGATAATTGGTTGCCTCTTCAGTTTAAGCTAACTGCTTAACTTTTCAGTCAGTTGATTGGTTAACTATGGGTACCTTTTTTAATTGTTTATTATTAGTTTGTTCAACCTTTAACTTATTGGTTAGATGATTTGTGCATTAGTTGACTCAGTGGTTAGCTAATAGGCAAACCCAAGGCTTGTGTTTGGTTACAAGCGGTATAAGCAGTCACAAAGGAAGCCTAGGCCACTCAAGTATCCTAAATATTCAGTATGGTTGGGTTAGTGCACCAAAAGTAGCCAAGTGATAGATCCCCTCATTTTTCCTAAACAAAATTAATTATTACTTTTTCCTGGGATGCAAAAGAATTTGATTGCAGTAAGGCCCTGAGTAGGATGTTGCTCATAGGGCCCATAAATGTTCAGAAATTGTCCTGTTTAATCCATTTATAAGCTTGTAAGATCAATTATTGGCTAGCTTGTCAATTCAGCTTTTGCAATGGTTTATTATTTTGTCATCAACAAACTCAGTTAGTTCATCAGCCAACTGCTGGTGATTATGCATGAATGAGAGCATGCAGCAAATAGCTAGCAAGTATGGTGAACACTGTGACATCAATTCATGTATGTAAGGATTTGCCAAAGAGAATTATTTTCATTATTGTATTCATCTACAATGCTGAAAGAGGTAAATAGTAAACACATTAAAACATGTAGCTCTCAGCAGCGGGTTTATAGGAATTGACCAGTTGCATTGGTGTTTCCCTTTCCAGCACATTGCAGTGGTTTCTCTGCAGATCTAACTCAACTCACCAGCTTATTATAAAGCAATGCTATATGAAGTTGGGAATGGGAAACAATGGAATATCGAAGTAGGAGATGCATAGAATAAATATTGGGAAAACTGGTGTTTGTTGTTGGAAATGCTGGCATATGAAATTGGGAAATGTGTAGAATTGGGATTGGGAGACATTAGCATATAGAATTGGGAAATGTATGGAATATGTTGGAAACACTTGATGCCGGAATTGAGAAATGCTTGTGTATGGATTTGAAATTGGGAAACACTAATACTGCAATTACGACACACTGGTGTTGGAATTGGGAAACACTGACAAGTGGCAATAGGACATGTGTGGAATTGGGATTGGGGAAAACACTGTTGGAATTGGAAATCACTGGCATATGGCATTGATAACATTCACTGGTGTGTGGAATGGTGCACATATAGTAAGCTAGTCACATTTACAAATATACTTCTTAAATTACACATAATTATCACATGCTATCTGTACTATCTGTATCCGTTTATCACGTGCTTCATTCACGGTTGGGATGAAACTGTGTTAGACACTGTGCTGATGAACAGTGTGTCAGCCTGTAAGAGAAATTGCAGCAATAATGCTCGTTTGAGTGGCTAATCAGCGTAAATGGTCGTTGTCATAAAATCATTCTGGACCACTTAGTGCAAGTTCAGCACGGTTTATAGCCTCGTTTCAGGATCAGCTAAAAATAGCAGGTGAGTTTTAGTGATGGTTATTCTGTTGTTTTCCGGTTTGATTGATGCGTTCAAATGATAGGAAATGTTGTGAAACGGCGACATCTGCCGTCCGGGAACGGAATTACATGCGCCACTGGCAGCTTCACAGGTCTGTGCACTCTGATTGGTGTGGGATTAGAGGTGTAGCAGGAGGTCAATAGCCAAACCAACCGTTTCCTCGAATCAGGTTTTCTGTCGCTTCTCTTTACAGCGGGATTGATTCACTGCACCTGTTTCACTTCCTGTACCTCTTTCAGTAGGTCGAGGAACCGAATTCACACTGACAAAGAATCAATACTTCATGCACTTATTAATGAAGCTATTACTAAACGCTGAGATAAACACAAAAAAGAATAACAATTCATTACAAAATCCTTAAACAAGCAAATCAAATGATTCGATAAATACATAATTATTCAATAAATAATCAAATTCAATACATAATCAAATTCAATAAATTAATTATTTATATATTACTGTATATTTGTATGAACAGCCTAAAGGTGTATTTCAACGTATTACCGTATTATCCATCTGCGCATGCGCGCGTTGTACACAGTGTAGCCCTTCATTGGCACCCTTAATTTTCCGTGTTGTCTTTCATTGGTGGGAAAGTCATCAGTTGGATCGCCCTGTCCAATCACGCGCTCGGCTGAGAGCAGGCCCCGCCCCTAGGCCCAATCGCCTCAGGTCTTGGATTGAAGCGGACAGACAGTACAGACTGGAGCAGCCGGACTGAGGAGGGTTTAAATCTACAGCTGGAGACACATCACTAACAAGTAGGCCGTGTGTTTCTTCTGTTTGCTAGAAAAGGAGTTATTGTTATCGGAATGCATATTCCTTTATTTTATGGCAGAGTTGGAACGGAAAGCTGTAGCTCTGAGTTAGCCTGACAAGCTAGCTAACTCTACCGGTATGCTAACCGGATAAATGGAGAAAGCTGTCTTATCTGAACCAGAGAAATTGGTGCTGAAAGAAGTGAAGTTAAAACACCGGTCCAGAGGAGAGAGAGAGAGAGAACTGGGGCTATTATCGTAGCAGTGAGGCTCAAGTTCTAACTTATATAATTATATAATAATAAAATAGCTTATTATAATTATCGGTTCCACCTTAAATGGTGCGGCAGTTACTTTGCCTGTTCACGAAGCCTGAGTGGAGCTGCTGCAGCATTTTAAGGTGGAGCTAAACAATCGAATGAGTACAGCAGTTGTTTGCTGTTTGACCGTGACATTTACTGCACCACGATATCCCGGATGTAATGTAATGTAATTGTGTTTGTATGGTTATAATATCGTTGATTGTTGACGCGACCTTTATCCTACATATGGGCTGATTGAATACGGCCCATTTTGAGCGGTTGCGTAACTTTTATCTCCTCCCTAATCTTCTCGTGGTTGTCCAGATCTGTAGTAGCCACTTACCATCCTGCTGTATGCTCAGTATTAGCTTTATGAGTGAGACTTATACTGGAGCACAGCTAAACATTTCTGCATAATTTAGTATATGAGGTGTAAGCGTAATGCACGGCTATGTTTGCACAGCTGTACAGATGTTAAATGTTGCAATGTTTATCATTCTGTAAAATACTTTATGTAATAGTTTTGCATGTCTGCTTGTATATACATCCACATGCATGTATAGATATCCATATATGCACCAGTATCTCTTTGGCTCATTTCCAGCTTTTTATTATTCTTGTTCTTCATTTATTGTTATTTTTATTTTAATTTTCATCAGTTAAGTATTTGCTACTCGTTTGTGTGCCTGTCCGGTCTGTTCAGTATATTACCTGTCATGTGTGACTCAACAGGACAAGTTCCTTGTATGTGTAACAGACTAGGCTAAACTTGATTCTGAAGATTTCGTTACAGTGGTGGTGAGTGGAACCAGAGGTCACCATGTCTGCAACACAAATACAGCCATTTTATATATTATCCAAACTCGCTTCCAAACGTACACCCCACGAGTTTCCATGTGCCGTGTTGACGATGGTAAAAGTGTCATAGATTAGGAAATAGTAAGTTTTCTGTAGGGACTATTTTGCCTTAGAACATCCTTCTACATCCTGTATCCCTCCACCATGAATAGATTAAAGTAAACGGAATTTAAAATACATTTTACACTTTTAGAGATGGACATCTGGTTCCTATCGCCACCACTGTAAACAAGTTTCTCTATGCCAGAGCACACTAAACCAGGGGTTCTCGACCTTCTTCGCCCCAAGGCCCACCCGACAATAACTACAAAGCAAGGCGGCCCAGGAATTTCTCCAAGACGTTTGATTAAAGAACAATTATAGTATGTCCAAGTTTGAACAAGGGAGCTGTCAAAGCACCCCAGGAGACCCTCTTCATCAGTGGCTAGCTAGCGGCTATGTTGTCTCAGACTGAAGATGTTTAATTAGCCTGCTGCTACATTATTAACATTTTATGCTACATACACTTGATGCTAACATGGTTGTATATGACATTTCCGGCTGACTACAAACTACTGCCTCTGCCTGGCTACAGGTCAGTGGACCACTAAAAGGTTCTTCATGGCCCACTCGTGATTGTCACTGAACCACTCCGATTGAGTTTGACACTAAACCGCTCCGACTGACTTTGGTACTAAACCACTCCAATTGAGTTTGGTACTAAACCGCTCTGATTGAGTTTGGTACTAAACCGCTCCGACTGACTTTGGTACTAAACCGCTCCGACTGACTTTGGCACTAAACCGCTCCGATTGAGTTTGGTACTAAACCGCTCCGATTGAGTTTGACACTAAACCACTCCGATTGACTTTGGTACTAAACCGCTCCGACTGACTATGGTACTAAACCGCTCAGATTGAGTTTGACACTAAACCACTCCGATTGAGTTTGGTACTGAACCGCTCCAATTGAGCTTGGCACTACACCGCTCCGGTTGAGCTTGGCACTAAACCCGTCGGTTTGGTGGAGTTTCCCATTAAAAACCCTTATCGCTGAACTATTATGAAATGAGGTCTCAGGACGCAGGCGGCATATTTGTGCTGTGTGGTTTAATAAGTCTTTGTGAGGGAGCTTTTAGAGAATTACACACCTTCAGATGTCCGGTTCCCATCAACAGTCGTGAACAGTTCTGTACGTTTCTCAAGAACGGGGTATTTTACTTCAGACCACTCTGAATGATGGAACTTTTTATCTCTGCAGAGATTGAGTAACATCCGCGGGCTTCCCCCAGAAGCGTTGTTCACGGGGAAGGAAGGAATTGTGTGTAAGAAATGTCAGCCATTATTGTTGTGCAATTTGCATGAAATCCAAGTGGAATGCACAGCTAACAGTAGTTCAGCAGGCATTCTGAGTCTCACCACACTGACCTGATATACAACCTCGGTTTAGCCTTCAGCTAGGTGGGAATGCTGACTCACAGGTCCTGCAACCTCAACCTCTCTTTGAATGGATTTCATTCATTTTACAACCGGCTCTGTTTCACTCACTCATGCTTCTGTATTCAACTGCTGAATGTCTTCCAGGATCCCAGAATGTCCCAGAAGATCAAGGCTGGTTCTGTTGTGGAGATGCAGGGGGATGAGATGACCAGAGTCATCTGGGAGCTCATTAAAGAGAAGCTCATCTTTCCGTACCTGGAGTTAGACCTGCACAGGTGAGCGTCGCACCCTCACAGCAGGATCGGTACTTCTACAATTATCAGGCATTTTGATCTAATTTCCTTGTTGAGTTGTTGAGCAGTTTGAAGGTGTTATTCAGGATTGGCATGGGCAGATTAAAGGGCCCATATGCTACATTTTCTTTGGCATGTTTTTCATTTTGACATATTTTCTACTTGTCATCTACACTGATATTTGTATTTTTGTAGATAGACTTTCTTGTATATATTCTTGCCTCATTGTAATAAGTGAGATATATTTATCTATATCAGAAGGTATTATTGTGTAACAGCTAGTGGCTGCTGAATTTCCTTCAGGATCAATAAAGTATCCATCCATTCATCCATTCATCCATCTGCAGTCCACTGATAATGTTCATGTGGGATGCTTGAGTCCACCAACACAAATCTGTGAATGTAGATGTACAGTATGACTAATACGATTAATAACAACATTAATAGTAATAGGTTACACTTTTATAGCACCTTTCACATACCCAAGGACGCTTAAGGGAGTAATATTGTGTTTTGGGAAAATTCTGCAAAGTATGCAAATCTATTTGAGTAGAATAAAATTAAGTAAAATTAAGAACATTTTCATTTGTTTTAATAATAAAAATATAATTTAATTCAAAATTATTTAATTTTATTTTTTTAATTTGAAGTAAGAAATATTCAGTTTTACGTGGTATGTTCTCTTTAACATGTCTCTAACAAGCTTTAACAAGCATAACAGACTAATGTCTTACGGTACAATGACTAGACTAGGCAGAGGCGTGCTGCGTGGAGCAGGTCTGTGTAATCTTCCGGTAGAGGTGATTCATATTTATGGCCATAGTGAAGTGTTATTTCACAATATTACTGTATTATTGCTTTTACTGTTTGCAGCTATTGTGCACACGTTCTTTACAGCATTTAAGCAATTTCTTACACAGATGATATCCAGTGGGGAACATACATACATACACGCATACATGCATACACACATAGATACATATATACAGAACGCATTGCATGTGTAGTTGTACAGGTTCAGCTATATCTGATTGCAATTTTTCTGACCAATATTCCAATCGCAATTAATATGACAATACTTTTTTCTTATTGAGGTCTCGGCTTTTCTTTTAGGCCACGTAGACTGAGGCATCCACTTTTTTGGGCTGGAGGCTTGAAACACACAGCTCGTTAACAAGGCAGACAAGCATTTAATTATGGTTATGTACATGTACGCAATGCACGAGTTGGTTCAGGAGCGAATACACAGGTGAAATTAGCTTCGGTTATCCCACTTAAAATATGTCACAGCAGCACAGTTGATAATGTACACTGTGATTCATTTTACATGGCTGCTTTCCAGACCGTTTTTGAGACTCGCATATGTAAATGAGCTGTGTTCTGATTGGCTACATCTTGTTTCCAAGCAGTGCAGAAGTGCTGAAACGCTCCTTATAACTTCAGAGCCAATGGGCGGAGCTAAACCTTTGAATAGGCAGAGCAGCCGGACGTAAATATGTTGGTTTTTGTGACATCAGACAATAGAAAAAGGAAAAATGAAGTTTTCTGTAATGTGTGCCCTTTAATGGTGTGTGTTATTCGCCCCTTAGGAGGGATTTTATCGTCGCTCTCATATCAAAACCAGGAATAATCAGGAATAATCTGTTTATTGATGCATCATGCACTCCAAAAAACAGAAAAGTACTGTTTTATTAAAAACATAGATAAACCATAGAAACGCAGTAAAAATATTGTTATAAAAATTTCAGCTCTTGTCATTTGAAATTCCACTCTCTCAAAGTGTGATTTCAATATAAATCATCTTTCAGCCCTATTAACAGGTTCACTTAATTCGGCTATTTTAAAGGGAGCATATTATGGAAAACTGAATATTCCTTGCTTCTTTGAAATAGGAGGTGGGTGTAGTGCACTGCTAGTTTCAAAATGTTTCAGATGTACCGTTACCTCCCCATTTCATGCATAGGGACACTAGGCTGAAATAACAGATTGGTGTTCAGTGGTTTTGTGATGTCACATGTTTGTTTTGTTTGCTTGTTTTTTTATATATCAGACTGTTCAGCCTACAGCAGTGTATCCCTGCTTATACACAGTCATTCAAGTTATACAGTGTGTTTTAGCCTCATTAGCTCATTTACATATCAGTATTAAAGCTGCAGTAACCAAAATGACCTGTTGAAAGGGTAAAGGGAGACGACGGTCATGTAAAAATGAATTCTGGCTGTTTTCTGACCCTCATGAACTTGACCTGCACTTGAATTGCAGAATGGTCTGACAGTGCTATCAGGCTGATAAGCGTATTGATTAGTAGAGGGCAGGATGTCACTTTAAAAGGTGCAATGTAATGCCTCTGTTTATTCCTCCTGTCCCTCGAGTGCCAGACCTTTGGACTTCAGAGTGACACATGCAGTTGCACATTACTGTGACATGGAACATCCTATTACCATCTGTACTATGACCTTGTTTGCCGTCCCTCCTCAAATAAGGGCGCTCTGGATGTTATATACAGTATATATATTATTTATATTGTCTAGTCTAGTGTTACATGGTAAGCTGTTTGACAGGTGCAGGTGTGAAGGTGGGTAAAATCGTAGGTGCCTAGTCTCTTGCAGTACTTAAACACAAAAATATACACACTAGACAATAAATATACACAATATTAAACACCAGAACAGCTTTGTTTATCCAAATATACAGTTTTATATCGCAGTAATATAAAGTTATGAATAGAAGAATGATGTATACAGATGTACACATTTCCATATACGCAATTAGAGGAGCCTGACATATACACTCATCATCAAAAGAGTAGCTGCACCCAGAAGGAGGTGTGGGATTGCAGTGCTGTTGGGAAGGAAGATAAAGGTTACCAGGATCAATAAATGATGATACATTTAGACTGATATGATCAATATTTATTGAGCTACACACACAGAAGTAGTGTCTCTCAGTATCGCCACGTCTCGACATGGAGCTATAGAGGTTCCTAATGTTGTCCTGTGATAATCCATCCCATGCAGCTTGAATTTCCTCACACAGTTCCTGCAGATGGTGCGGTAGGGGTGGAGGTGGAGTGATACCAGGCCTTCTGGATGTGTGATGCCTGACAACAAACCGTTCATCTTGGTGCTGACCGCGGATGACACAGATTCGTTAGTTGTCTCCATTCCATTCTGAGTCACTCCAAGACAGTCTGGCATGACACCATTGCAGTCCTTGGTGACGTTGACGTGGTGTTAAGNGACACCATTGCAGTCCTTGGTGACGTTGACGTGGTGTTAAGGACAGTCGTCGTAACGGTGCATGTCGTCCTGCGTGGTGCAGCCGTCTGCCAATGGTGCTGACACTAACAGGATAATTCATGGAGGGCATCACTGTTTGCTGGTTGGGTCAGTCAGGTACAGCGATGAGGCCCGTTCTTGCTTACGTCACATGTGCGGCCGAGTGTGAAACTTGAAGCATTAGCATGTCTCACGATGTCAAACCTACCCACCAAGTTTCATTCCTGCCGACTGATTCTTTCTGGGTGCAACTATTTGTGCTCCTGTTCTTTTGGTGATGAGTTTATGTGTAGTGTGTTAAATGCCTGCTGGAACTGTAGTAATGTTTACATGCTAGCTCCTGATTTGTTAGTATCTCCATGATCAGGATCAGGAGCCCTTTAATTTTGGGTTGAAGAGCCCAAAACAGTCGTGATTCATTTTACACGTCTGCTTTCCAGGCTCTCTTTATCCCTTAGAAGTGAACAAACCATTTTTTAAATGAGCTGAGCTCTGATTGGCTGTGCCTCATTCTCCAGCAGTCCAGGCTGAAACACTCCTTATAAGTGAATGGGCGGAGCTAAACGTCTATATAGGCCGTGGACATTATGTAACTATGTTGGTTTTTGTAACCCGGATCCTTTGGTCTGTGGAGAGGGCTGCGCTGAACGATGGTTACCTACTACATCAAGCTCTAATACAAAAGTTATTATTATAATTATTAATTATTGATTATTATTAAGTTATATTAAGCCCTTTGCCGCTTAGGTGGGATTTTATCATCACTCTCATATTAAAACCTTTACAGTGTGGACATTTAATGACGGATGGACGAGTAGAAAGGTCCAAAATGACTGTATGTGTTTAAATTGCATGTAATATTCATATTGCACGTTTGCCTGTCATGTGTTTGAATGAAAGGAAGGGACAGCAGGTGGGCAGGCATATGGGCTAATCCCCTCGTTGGCTAGTTCCTTCTCTGTCCTTTTGAATATTTAAGCCACAGGTATTTCACATGTTCTTGGTGAACCTTTGCACAGGTTTACTGCAGCAAGTGCAGTCGTTCTAGTAGCTACACCTGTTTAAATGAATGCTGTTGTAATCAGGTTTCATCAGGGCTGTTGCTTTTGGCCTGTAAAGCTCTGTACTTCACTCCTCGGAGGGGAGGAGGGGAGCGGGAGGAGAACTGGGTGAAAGGTGACGGCCGGTTCAACACAATAGACAGAGCTAGAACCCAACAAGGGACTTACAAGCAGTGCAGGAAAAAGGCATGCGGACTGACACGGTAGCACTTTTACTCACGCTGGCAAGTGAGTAAGCAGAACGCTACCAGCGTTCTTCTCTGAGCGTGTTGAGTCTTTGTGAAGTCGTGTTCATGGATTCAGGCACGCATGAAGAGTAGACCGGCTCTCTTTTGTTCAGTCCTGGTGCCTTTCGAGTCCTGAAAGAAGTATTCAGATGCGTCTCCGCCTGCCGCATCGGGAACATCAGGAACATCGGGTCCTCTTTCCGACGCCTAGTGTGCTGGAGGTCCGGTGTCCCAGCACAGCTTGGAGGGTTCCCTACTCTCATTAAACCTAGCAGTTAACGTAAGAGTATAATCAGGTGTGTTTGAGCAGGTACATCATCCAGGTCAAGTCAACATTTATTTATATGCGCCTTTTACAACAGATGTTGTCACAAAGCAGCTTTACAAAGAATCTGGTGTCCGAGCCCCCAGTGAGCAAGCC
>JAVGWN010002516.1:0-11050 GCA_034552555.1 Semaprochilodus insignis
AACCCTAATCCCTACATTTACACTAAACCCTAACCTCTATATTTACACCAAACCCTAACACCTACATTTACACTAAACCCTAATCCCTACATTTACGCTAAACCCTAACCCCTACATTTACACTAAACCCTAACCCCTGCAGTTACACTAAACCCTAACCCCTATATTTACACTACACCCTAACCCCTACATTTACACTAAACCCTAACCCCTACAATTACACTAAACTCTAACCCCTGCAGTTACACTAAACCCTAACCTCTAAATGTACACTAAACCCTAACCCCTACATTTCCACTAAACCCTAACTCCTACATTTACACTAAACCCTAACTCCTACATTTACACTAAACCCTAACCCCTACATTTCCACTAAACCCTAACCTCTAAATGTACACTAAACCCTAACCCCTACATTTGTTATGTGTTGCTGCATCTGGGCCAGCATGGCTTGTCATCATTGATGGAACAATGAATTTTGAATTATACCAGCAAATTCTAAAGGCAATTATCAGGTCATCTGTCCGTGAACTGAATCTCAGGAGAATGTAGGTCAAGCAACAAGACAATGACCCTGAGGACAAAGAAGTGGTTCTACCAAAGAACCATTAAAGAAGAATAAAGGTAATGTTCTGGAATGGCCAAGTCAAAGTCCGGACCTTAATCCAATAGACATGTTGTGGACGGAAGCAAGACGTTCCTGGGTAACCCTTCAATATAACAGAGTTGAAGCTGTTCTGTACGGAGGAACGGGCTAAAATTGCTCCAAGTCGAAGTGCAGGAATAATCAACAGTTATCAGGAACGTTTAGTTTAGTCTGGATCGCACCAGATACTGAAAGCAAAGGTTCACATACATGAAATACTGGATCATTTTCTATAATAAATTAATTACCAAGTCTAATATTTTGGTGTCATTTGTTTAATTTGGCTCTCCTTATCTACCATTAGGACTTAGTGTGGAAATCTGATGTAGTATTAGCTCAAATTCATGCACAAGTAAGAACATTCTAAAGGGTTCACCAACTTTCAAGCACCACTGTATGTACAATGAAAGTCCTTATGTTTGTGACATCACAACCATGAACACATTTACATTTGACCATCCATCCAGCTGACAGACTTTTAGCTGTCCATTTACACGGAGGTGGCGAGTGTTGTTATATGATACCCATCCCTACTGTCAATTAGGGCTTGTGTGGTACATATGGTCACACAGGTACATATGGTCACACAAATAATGTAAGTGTCTTCAGGGGTAAAATATGGGCCCTATATCGCCTGGGATAACTAACTGATTGAACAAACCAGGCTTGTAATGCTTGTAAAACGAAATCTACTCATAATTCAATTGATTTTATGTTGTATCCTGTCCGTACGACTGGGCTCATGTCATTAGCAGCACATGCTCCTTGCATCAATAATAAAAGACTCTGTTGGGCTCTGTTTACTGGCTGAATGATGCTATCAGACGGCGACTACTCAGGCACACCATATGGTGCAAGGAGGATAAATACCAAGACTGACCACGCTGATTCCTCCACCGGTGTTCGCTGAGCAGACAGTCCCCACGTAGGCCATGCCCAGGATACCGCCACTGTACGCCCCTGAGCGACCCCTGCAAGATAATTAAGGATGACGGACGCTGTTAGAGAATGGACAGTCTCTCACTCGGCTCATACCAACAGCCGTTCGGTGAATGACGCCTCACATGTGGTGTTCCCAAGTCTGAATTAGGGTTTGGGCGATATGGCAAAAATGTTATATTGCGATACTGCAGGACATTTTCACGATACACAATATGAATGATGATAGTAAGCTGGAATAGACAAAACCTGATCCTGTAAAACACTGAAATCACCTAACCCTAACCCTCAAATCTTTATTATATAACCTATAAAACTATAATTACTTGTGTTGAATGTTTAACGAATGGCACTGCTGTAAATCCAGTTAAACGGTTAATGGAAACAGACAGCTGCTATTCTTTAAGGACTGACAATATCAACAATGTGCTCAGAAAATCAGATTGTGGCAATACTGCCCACCCCTAGTCCAAACAGCAAAACTCAAAGGCAACTTCGGTTTCAACAAGACCCTTTTGACGAGACCTCGTGGTCTGAAATATTCCCACCTTAGACTTCATCAGTTGACCCTGTCTGAATATCCTAGATATGTATTCTTGTTGTATTCTGGGCAACAGCAATAAAATACATAATTAATAATGAAATTTATTTGACTTTTCCTCAGATATTTCACAGTATCAGTATGAAAGTAATTGCCCTTTGTGTACTGTCATCCCCAATAAAGCTATGAGACCACCGAAGCGTCAAGAACAGACCTGACCGACTCAGAATGCCTTCAGATCAGTCTTCAGTCCTACTGTACACGGTTTTCCTTCATACCAAGTTGAATGTCTGAGATTCGCTTCTTTAGTTTTATTCTGGAGCTAATGAGGCTAATGTAGCTAACGAGTAATGAACACCAGTTAGCAGCGTGCTAACCGCCTAAATCATGACACGCTTGATTCAGACTGTGTTGAGTCATTAAGTCATCTCTGGTAGACTTGACACTGTATGGCCACCTTTGTCCATACTCACAGATTACAGTAAGTCATACCATCAGGAACCACATAAGCACGTCCATTTGGGACTACCTCACAACAGTTTGGGTGTGAGGTAGGGTGGCCACACGTCCGGTTTCAGGCCGGACAGTCCGGTTTTTCAACTGCCAGTCCTCCGTCCGGCGCAATACCTGGATGGACGCCTATTAGTCCTCTTTTTGGGATCAGCTATTTAAAATGTTCACTCTCCAACAATGTTATGTGTGCCATTGGCTCACGTCCGTGGCAAAAGACATGCCTTGCATTTCATTGGTTTACCAAGGTCATGTGACATCGTGTCTCACCTACCGGCTAACTGCAGGTCAGCCCTCTAAATGCTAGTCAGTTAGTAAGCTCCTGTCTGACTCACGAACGTCATCCATTCCACCCAGTTAGGTGAGTGAAGCATCATGTATGTGTTATATAGGTTCGGTTATGATTTTAATTCTGTTCTGGTATCGTGCCCGACCCGCCTTTATGATGTCATCCTTTCGGGGGTGGGATGTCCTCCTTTATGGGGTTATGAAAGTGGCCACCTTAGTGTGAGGGTATGTGGTAGCACAATTGCTAAGGAATAACTAAGGAAGCAAACACCAAACATGACATCGCTAATGGACCACGTTTGGCCGAATGGGCTAGTTTGCTTTAAATCGTTTCTTGTCATACTGGACATTGTCATGACCCGCACTGAGGGTCTTCAGACTTACACGATGAGCTGGGCCATGTCGTTCCTGGTGCGGGGNCACTGAGGGTCTTCAGACTTACACGATGAGCTGGGCCATGTCGTTCCTGGTGCGGGGCACTAGTACTGTCTTCCTCCAGCTGACGAACCTCCCCAGAACCTCTCCTGCACTTCCCTCCACATCAAATGGGTTTTGTGTCTCAAAGACCTCCAGGCCCACCAAGACTATCCGGATGTTCAGCTGCTGGTAGTACTGGAAAGACACAGGGACAAGAGGTCAATCCTTTAGATCACCATCGCCCAATTTTTCAGTAATTCATATCTCGCATTGCTGTAACCCAGCTGTACGGTTTGAGTTAGCCACAGAGTCTCTCCTAGCTGGTTCTGATTTGGGGGTGGTTCATTCACAACCTAGCCGTGATACTGACATAACCGCTGTGTCTAATATAATCATACCAGCAGCACACGCTCAGACTACCATGTCAGTGTCACTATAGACAACCGCAGTTGTGTGGTCAGGAACTCAGCAGTGATGAACTGGGTAGAGGTGGGCTGATAAATATAGCTTACAATACTCTGCAAAAGTCAGAGACCACCCATCACTTATATAATTTCTCATGTTCAGCTTCTCTAAAAATTCTGCAGCACTCCACTACAATGTTAATGTACTCTGGTGTAATTTCCACCATTTGTTTTAATTAAAACCTTTGAAAATGTCAGAAAGTTTGTTATTAGCTAGCTAGTTTAGCTATAGGCTGTTATTATCAGGTTAGCTTAGCCAGCCTGTTATTTGCTAGCTAGCTTAGCTCATCTGTTATTAACTAGTTAGACTGACTTATAGTTTTTAGTTAGCTAGTTTATAGCTAGTTAGCTAGTCTACAGCATTTATGCTATGAAAGTTTCATGTAATTACTCTGGGTTTATTTCCATATTTTTGTTCAATTAAAACCTTTATCTCAATCTCAATCATTGAATTTTGGGTATAGCTAGTTTGCTATTAGCTACATAGCTTAGCCAGCCTGTTATAAATTTGCTGGCTTAGCTAGTCTGTTTTTAGCTAGCTATCTTATGGTCTGTTATTAGCTAGCTAGCTTAGCTGTCAGAGACCACCCATTAAAAACAAATGTTTGAGTGTTTAGTGTGTCCTCTCTTTATTACAGCTTCCATTCCTTTTAAGAGACACACCTCCAAAGTTCAGTCCTAGAAGCTGGTTTAGCATTTTCTGCTTCTTACAATCCAAAGACACAATCAGTGATTGAGGTCTGGAGCCATAGCGTTGAGTTGTCTTCTCACAGTGGAAAGACGGATGTGGATGGTTTCAGATCTGAAGCAAGAGTGGAGCTTGATGTTCTCCTCTATCTCAAAGATTGAAAGCTGAAGTACTGTTTATCTGAAGGGGAGAGTGTTGTGGTGGGTCTTCCAGGTGGTTGTTAGGAGTCCCACCTTCTTTGTTTTCTTCCAGTTTTGGAACCTTTCACGTATTTACCTTTGACTTTACATTTACGCCATGTTGATGACCTTCTATCGAATCCCCTAATAAATATTTTTGTCTGTTTTGACTGGAAATGAAATAAATGGCAGCTTACTTTTGCTCACTAGCGTATTCAGCAGACCAGTCATACAGGCCTCACTTACTGTGTCCAGTAGATTGGCCAACTGTACCATCTCTTCCCTCACTGCAGTGATATTGCCCTTCTTAAAGACGAACTGTAAAAGAAAAGGAGATAAGAAGCTCATAAACAATAACCCAGTTGAGAAACCTAATCGTACACTCAGTGCTTTATAATACCCACCCTTTGATTGTCCACCACCAGCACCAACTCCACATATCGGGTCAGAGGCAAGTTGCGTTTTCTCTGTCAGTAAAGATAAGACAGTGAAGGGCCGGGTGAGCCAATAAATGCACAGCGAAACCCCCAAGAACATATCCAAATAAAAAACTTTGCTGACCCGCAAAAAGGACGTCATGGACAAGGGCACATCTGGTGCACCATGGTCACCATGGGCATCGGCCACTCCACACACAAAGGGCTCGGACTGGCCGGCCTCCAGAGGAAACAGGAGGTGTTCATTGTTTGAGGACTGAGAAACGGGCTCGAGAGCGTAGCTCTTGTTACCGATGAAAATGACACCACTTTAGACACAAAACAAAGACACATTCGGGTTAAACACTTTGGACAGATGACGTACTTGATATTATAGCAAAAGTTAATTCTGTCTATATATGTATTAATGCTGGAAAGGTATAAACAGCGTGTTTTACAGTAGCTATTTCTTTATATTGACTTTATATTGACCACCATCAACATACCATAGAAATCACAGTTGCCTAAATATTATACTTGTCCTATTGGACTGTAGTTTCTCTACAATGAATCATTTCATATCAAACCACTAAAACGACACAATGTAACAGCCAGCTGGCACTTTTAAATGGTGTTCAGGAAATAAATATAATAAATACCCCACTGAAAATAGGGTTCTATTGAACCACGCCACCATAAGAGCAATATATTCAAATATAATATGGCTACCACTGAACCACTAAGGCATCAATCATGTGAAACACTGATATGAACTTTTCTGTTTGTTTAACAGCCACAAGGATTTCCTTGTTTTGGTGTACACAATAGGATCTTTTGACTGGAGTCAGTGAAGACCAAGGTCAAAACCACAGTTAAGTAGTTAAAGGTTTAGTGTAATACACACCTGAGACCATCGCAGGTGCTCAGAGCGACCAGCGAGTCCTCGCGACCCTCGACGTGTCCATAGTAGTGACAGGATCTCTAAAGTAGACAAGGGAAAGGACATGTAAAGAGGGTTGGCAACTCCTGAAAGCAATCTGGAATGTTTTGTTTTTGCTAGCTAGTTTATTTAGTCTGCAATATTTATGAAATGAGAATTGTTGTTCTGCCACAATGATGTACAGTATTTACTCGGCATGTATTTTCCATATTGTATTTTAATTAAAACCTTTGAAAAAAATCAATAATTGAATTTTGGGTTTAGCTGGTTTGTTATTAGCTAGCCAGGTTAGCCAGTCGGTTATTGGTAAGCTATCTTAGCTAGTCTGTTATTAGCTAGCTAGCTTAGTTAGGTTGTTACTAGCTAGCTATTTTATGTAGTCTGTTATTACCTAGTTTAGTTAGTCTGTTATTAGCTCGCTATTTTATATAGTTTGTTATTAGCTAGCTTAGCATGTTTATAATTAGCTAGCTAGCTTCGCTAGACTGTTACTAGAGAGCTATTGTAGCTAGTCTGTTACTAGCTAGCTGTTTTAGCTAGTCTGTTATTAGCTCGCTGTTTTATATAGTCTGTTATTAGCTAGTTTAGCATGTTTATAATTAGCTAGCTAGTTTCGCTAGTCTGTTATTAGCTAGTTGTTTTAGCTAGTCTGTTATTAGCTAGCTGCCTTAGCTAATCTACAGCATTTAGCTGCCCTCTAGATTGTTTTTTTTCTGTTTAAAGCATAGAACAAACCTACATGTCAATGTGTTTCACTCTGACTTCACTGACATGTTTCATTTCATCATTTAAAAGGTCAAGGATTGATATTTTTTTTATAATTGCAGAAAGCCCCGCCCTATTAGTCTTCAGTAGCTTCAGCCTCAGGTACTGAATATTGATTGTTCCGGGAGATCCCAGCAAACTTGAGTCTCAAGCCCAGTCTTTGAGGATTAGCAATCACATGGACCAAAGAAAGGGTGACACACAAGACTTGAACTCTCTCAGAACACCTAACCTGTACAACTGGATACAGGTGGAGCTTCACGACTGGTTGGTCAGGACTGACTGGAATGCTGACACGTTTGCTGTTTGTAATAGCGCACCTGAAAGATACACCAGCCAAGCTGCATACTACACATACTACACATTTCTGAGTTGCTGTCGACAGTAATCAGTCTCAGATATCTGCTATTCAATGCTGTATAGGACAGACGTGCTTCAACATAGCATAAGCATTACTACAAGACGGGATTCCTTCAAAATCTTGAAAGTTTTAAGTCCTCAGTCGTTCTCTACCCAAACATATTAAAGGTTGTCAATTGTTGCTAAAAGATTCTCGTTTCCTAATACAGTCCTGACAACTCTACAACATCACAGCTCTACCAACGTGCTGCATTCCAACCTATATAGGAAGAAACAGGAGGATGAATCAAACGATGGCGTCTGAACGGGTTGACGTCCAGTTGGCTCATTTTTAAGGCTGTTGACATGATTCATGTATCCATGTGTAACTGATAATGTCTTGGACACCAAATGGGAAGCAAAGGACCTTTAGGGAGTTAATCTGCCAAGCTTTTGTGGGTCGAAATTCCATAACATAGCCAAATGTGAATTCTGATGCGGAAAAACAGTTCCTCGTAATTCTCATTAGCTTGCTGTTTTATCAAGTCGTGTTGGGTGTGTAGCTGCCTTTACACTCCAGCTGACATAATTAATATCCATTGGTGTTATTGATGTTTACATGCACTCTATAACTGATCTCAACCTGACCTTATTATGATCCAGGCTGTTGTTCTAGAAGTACTCACCACACCCAGCGTAGACCAAGTCTTAGGTATGTCTAGATTTAGGTTAATGATCCAGGCTGTTGTTCTAGAAGTACTGACCACACCCAGCGTAGACTCAACGCTGAGGTAGTTTATAACAGTAGAGATAGCACACCATATTGGCCACCCCTGATAAGCCACATGACACAGTGGCCTACACTACTGACCAAAGGACTCCATGAAAGAGGAACCTACTGGCTTTCCTGTGGCTCTTCTCGTTGACTTCTCATGGACGTTGTGAGAAACCACCGCGAAGTCAGGAGATAAAAAGTCCCTGAGGAAACGAAGAGTGAAACCACATATCAGTATGGAGTCGAGGCAGCGACTGCAGCAGCACTAGAGATGGAAGTCCCTTACTTGTTTTTGGTTAGCTGTAGGAAGTGGATGACGTTATCTATCTCGATGGAGTAGGTGATCTGATCCGAGTGAACGTCCTGCAAAACACAAACAGAATGAACTGAAATGATAAAAGCCCCCCATCAGCGGACCCTCCAGTACAGCGTCGTGGGTGTTTGGGTAATACAAGGTTATAATACATTTAGGGTTGTGTTTATAACAAGGGGTAGAATTTCAGGTCAGTTCTGGCAGCAGGTTGATGTTGACACCTGCAAGGCATTTCTGCCTGCTCCGGTGCCTAAGTACCACCTGTTTCCCTTCATCCGATGTCAACCAGAGGAGGAAGGGCTCCACCCTTGAGCCTGGGTTCCTCCTAAGGTTTCTTCCTCTTACTGCTACAGAGTTTCCCCTGCCACTGTTGCCTTTGGCTTGCTCATAGTGGGGTTGGAACCACATTCCCTTCCTTACATCTCTCCATGGAGTCGTTCTCTCCCTAGGTCAACCAAACGTCAATGGGGAACCTTATTAACTGCTTATCAAAGTCCACTGTAATTGACCAGTCATACCTAAGACTGTTGTTCTGTTCTGTGTTCTGTGCCAGCTGTCCCGCTACCACTAAATGGAACAACTGCTTTCGGTAATGCTGGGGCTTCTTGTTAGCCAAGACTCTCATGCAGTCCATAACACTCGCCAGCTTCCTTGGCACCTGGTCATTCCGCCACCTGTAACAACCCTGGGACCCGGATGTGGTGGAATTTTAACCTGGGCCTTTTCACACTGACCACAGCTGTGTGCTGAGTCATTTTTCAGATAGCGCTATATAAATAGATTTTGATGGAGTGGTTGATTGATTGACCTGTTGGGTTTTTAGGTGGGAGCCATCTTTCATTGACGTTCCACCCCTTTAAACCTAGAACATCTCCAGATGGTGGGGTAGTGCTCAGGGACGATTCCCTGTTGCTCCATGCAGCTAGATTTAGACAGTCAGCTACTTCTACTATGTGGCTTCTCAAGTCCCACAGCTCTTGAGTGTTCTTACACTCCTCAGCTTCCTTGGCGCCTGGTCATGCCGCCACCTGTACCAACCCTGGGGCAAGGAAGTGGTGGAATTTAACCTGGGCCTTTTCACACCGACCACAGCTCTCTACTGAGCCATTTTCTTAAAAGTGCTATATTAATACATATTGATTGACTGGTTGACTGATTGATTGACCTGTAGGGTCTTCAGGTGGGAGCCATCCTTCGCTGATGCTCCACCCCTTTAAACCCAGAACATCTCCAGATGGTGGGGTATTGCTCAGGGGCGATTCCTTGTTGCTCCAGTCAGGTACTTCTACAACGTGGCTTCTCAGTTTCCGCAGCTCTTCTTCTTCTTCTGAAAGATCTTTTAGAACTTGTCTGACTTTCGCTGATGTGCAGCCAAGGTTTACCAAGCGCCGTTCATTTGGCAAGCTCCAGCCTTTGTCTTGGCATTCTGCCACTAGTTCGGCATACCAGGACTTTTTTCTTTCAAATGCTTCTTGGATGCCATCTACCCATGGACTTGTCAGTGCGGCTAACAAGACGTGTTTCTCAGCAGCCGAACACAGGACGATGCCTAGGTCTCAGTGTGGTGGCGGTAACGTCAATGAGTCCTTAACTGCTTATCAAGGTGCGCCGTAATTGACCAGTCATACCTAAGGCTGATGTTCTGTTCTGTGTAGGGCAGTTCTGTGCCAGCTGTCCCGCTACCACTAAATGGAACAACTGCTTTCGGTAACGCTGGGGCTTCTTGTTCACCAAGACTCTCATGCTGTCTATAACACTTGCCAGCTTCCTTGGCGCTTGGTCATGCCGCCACCTGTAACACCCCTGGGGCACGGAAGTGGTGGAATTTATCCTGGCCTTTTCAGACAGACCACAGCTCTCCTCTGAGATAAGCCATTGTGCCTGATTGGCTTGGCTAGGAAGGATGTTGTATGGCTCTGATTAAAAAACGCAGCTCAGCTTTAAGCTTTAAGATGTGATGTGCTCGAATTGTACAGTTGCAGTTTGGGGAGCAATATGACAAAAACATTATACCATGGTATTTGAAGACATTTAGTTTATCTGGGGTTCAGTAAATGATAACTTTAGACTGATATGATCAATATTTATTGAGCTACACATACAGAAGTAGTGTCTCTCAGTATGGCGTCGGGCCGCCATGTTTCGGCATGGAGTTGTAGAGGTTCCTAATGGTGTCCTGTAATAATCAATCCCATGCAGCTTGAATATCCTCACACAGTTCCTGCAGATGGTGTGGTAGGGTTGGAGGTGGAGTGACACCAGGCCTTCTGGACGTGTAACGTGTGACAACAAACCGTCCATCTTGGCACAGACCACGTTGGTCGTCTCCACCAAGACAAAAGCAGGACTCGTCACTGAAGATGATCCGCTGCCATTCTGAGTCACTCCATGACCGTCTGGCACGACACCATTACAGTCTTTGGTGATGTTGACGTGGTGTTAAGGACAGTCATGGTAACGGTCTGCATGCATGTAGTCCTGCGTGGTGCAGTCATCTGCCAATGGTGCTGGCACTAACAGGATGACTCATGAAGGACATCACTGCTCGCTGAATGTCTGCAATCATGGCTGTTGGGTCAGTCAGGTACAAAGATAAGGCCCGTCCTTGCTTACATCGCATGCACAGCCGAGAGTGAAACTTGAGTCATTTGCATGTCTCACAATGACAAACCTACCCACCAAGTTTCATTCCAGTTAGTGTATTCCTTCTGGGTGCAGCTATCTATGCAACTGTTTGGTTTTTTTTTGATGATGATGAGTGTAATAATAACAATAATAATAATAATAATAATAATAATTAGTATGGTTCTTCAGTGGGTAGCACTAATAC
>JAVGWN010002517.1:0-11049 GCA_034552555.1 Semaprochilodus insignis
GTATACAGCATGTGTTGGCAATACCTTGCGAAGTAACATGACTAAAACCGGCGTATTTATACAAACGGACATGAGGTACAGCTGTAAACAATCAGAATTACAGCAATGCCGAACGTAATGGAACTGGATTGGTTGAGGAATAACACGTGGCCGTAATGTCACGGAGCGGAGCACTCTGGGGACTGGAGTCTGGAGGAGTGGCAGAGACAGGGGAACAGCTTGGAAACCTGACAATTTGCAGATATTTTCTGGTTTCCTGCTGCATCATTACAGATTAAGCAAATCGACAACACATCATGTAATTTCTTTAAACTGAGCTTAACCACAAAACAATTAAAAACTGCATTTTATTAAAGTCTATATTGTTGTAAGCAAACCAGTAATTTTCCTAAACTAAATACAGCATCTCCAAACACACAGTATGCATTAAAGGAAACACACAATATGCATTAAAGGAAGTATATTTAGGGAGCAATGTGTAAGATGAAAGAACCTGTTGAATTAATACAAACAATAAAGTACTACCAGAAAAGTTTTGAGATATGTACAGTCCCTCTTCAACGTTAGCATTAATAGCTGTTTATTATCTAGAAGAAACATTGCTAGTTCAGCATCAAACTTCATCTGTCTTTTTAGCTTTCCCCAGCGGTGGAAAGCAGTTTATTTTATTTGTAGCTGTCTAAGACAGTAATTTAAAATGTTATCATTTAAGCTCAGTTCGTGAATGTTTAATCTTTGTCTTTTATTTTGCAGGTTAAGCGGTGCTTCATCATTTTTAAATGATTTAATAAAGAAAAGTGTCATACTCAGTCCAGGTCCACCAGCACTGCACCGTCTTCACACAACAAGAAGTAATCTAGACACGACTGGCAAGATCAGAAAGTGCACGTTTGGAGAGAAACATGCCAACACACAAAACAAAACAATCCTGATGGTGGGAGAAACTGGAACAGGCAAGACCACTCTGATCAACACCATGGTCAACTACTTTCTGGGGGTGAAGTTTGAGGATAAAGTGTGGTTTGAGATCACAGAGGAAGAAATGAGAGATCAATCAGAAAGTCAAACATCAGAAGTCACTGTTTATGAGATCATTTCTGAGGAGAAAAACTCGTCCCTCACCATCATTGATACTCCAGGTTATGGAGACACCAGGGGAATAGATAAGGACAAGGACATTGCTCGAAACCTGCATGACTTATTACTACATGATGCTGGAGTGAAGGATCTCAACGCTGTGTGTCTTGTAATGAAATCAAATCAAAATAGAGTCTCAGACAGACAGCGCTACATCTTGGAAGCAGTTCTCTCCCTATTTGGTAAAGACATAGAGGACATTATAGTGCTGTTTATTACACACTCAGATGGAGGAGCACCAAATGTTCTGGAAGCCATCAAGGAAGGAAAGATCCCCTGCTGTCACGATGACGAGGATGAACCTGTTCACTTCCTTTTCAACAACCGTCAGTCTGAGAAACAGAGGAAAAAACATGAGCAGGTTTCCAGATCAACTTGGCAAATGGGAGAAAATAGTATAGAGGAATTTTTTAAATTCCTGAAATCCAGACAGAGAAAAAGCCTTACTCTGACTGTAAGTGTTCTAGAGGAGCGCATGCGGCTTGAGGCCTGTGTTGAGAATCTGAAGGAACAGATCAAGTTCAGCGAAGCGAAACACAGTGAACTGACTGGAGTTCAGAAAACTCTGAAACAGAATAAAGAGAAGATTAAAAAGGATAAAAACTTTACTTTCACTGTCACAACAGTCTACAAAGAGAAAGTAGATGTTACAGAAGCTTCATGGTGGGACCGAATGGTGACCTCCTGTGATAAATGTCAGGAGAATTGCCATGAGCATAACTGCAGGACTGCCAGAAATGCTGAGTGGTGCAAAGTTATGAAGGGTCAGCGCTGCACTGTGTGTGGCTGTCCTGATAGTAAACACATCAGAGAGGGCAGGAAATATGTAACAAAGCAGAGACAGGAAACAGTCACATTTGAACAACTGAAAAGTATGTATGGTGATACAAATGAAGAAAAAGCCTCTTATGATAAAAGAAAATTAAAAAAGGTGGAAACAGACCATGAAGAAACCCTGAAAATGAAAGAAGAGATGAAGAAGCTAGAAATCAAGCTGAAAACGCTCCTGACTGAGAATGAAGGACACAAGAAGAGCTTGGTGAAAGATGTCTATGTGACAATCATAAAACTGTCTGAGATCGCATTAAAATCAGACTCTGCCTTCACCATTCAGTACCTTGACTTCCTGATTCCTAGAGTTGAAGAAGCTGGAACAGCAGAGTGGGCTCAGAAACTGAAGGACATACAGAGAGCTGCAGCTCCTCAGGAATCAACTAAACCTGCAGTGGGGTATTTAAAGCAGATGAAGAATTTCTTTAGAGGAAAGTAACAGGATCCAGCTGTAACACTGTAGTAGCATGCTTGGAAGAACACTGATTAAAACCAAGAAATGTAATTTTATTTTAATACCATATGAAAAGCCTTAATCTTTTCTCTCTATATTAGGCGATTTTTGCTGGATTTGATCTCTCTCTCTCTCTCTCTCTCTCTCTCTCTCTCTCTCTATATATATATATATATATATATATATATATATATATATATATATATGGCACTGCCCTAAACTAAACTGAAGGACAGTGAAAGAGAAACCTCATAGGTCTACTAAGCACAAGGTCAAGATGCTTTCCTTGTCAATCTCTCATCATGTGTATGAGTTTTTCTCTATCGCGCACACTCTTCTCTGTCTCTCTCTCACTCCCTCAACAATATTTCTGGGATATACTCTACTTTGCAGATGTCCGGGAGCCCATATTAAAATGCAGGAGACTTTTGGGAAAGGCGGGATGTCCATGTCATTGATACAGAAGACAGATCATTCATAAACAACAACAGTGACCACCGTCTGCCCTTTCTAATGGATGTCAGTTAGAAACAGGAACCAGGGGAAAAGGTGGCCTCTCTGTACCTAAGCATCTGCTTGGACACATCCTGTCTTGCATCAAAGTAGGCAACTTGCAAACTCAGCAGTGTGTCAACACCGGACTTTCCGAAGCCCCTAGAAACAGAATCTTAAGAAAAATCTTAAGAAATCTCCTGAAACTGCATTTTCCCTCCAAAAAACACAACGTTAGAACTGTTCTGTTAAACACTGTAATGTTTTGTTAAAATGTCAGTTTATAATTCAAGCCCAATCAGAATCCATTTTAGAATATGATTTAGAACATGCTCACCTGTATCATGTTTTATCTCATGGATTTTAATTTGGTTTCTCCTCTTTTTGTGTTACTAAATGTTATGCTTTATTCCCATGTGACCCTCTTAGCAGTAGGATTGTTAAAGGTTAATAAGTGGTTGAAACCCAAATACAAAGTGGGTATACTTATTAACCTCAGAATATATAGAATGTATAAGGCTTTAGATTATTTTATTTTACTATTTCTATATTTTGGTTAACCATAATATGTATTCATTCTACACATGAAATGCTTGTTTTATTAGTGATTCAACCATGCTTTTAAATTATCAAATGTATGAGGATATTCATGAGGAAGTGACCACGGACCCCTCCTTTAGGTCTTCCTTTAAGGTCTGTACTTAAACTCAGGTCACACTCTGAGGAGGGGAGTTTTTTGGGTTTGATGCAATAAGTTCTCCTTTGAGCTCTTTTTGAATCTCCTTCAAAGTTCTCTTTTGAGTCTCCTTGAGTTCTCTTTGAGGCTCACATGAGTCCCTCATGGGCTCTCTCCGATCTCAGGAAAGCTGAAGACCACGCACTCTCACGCAATGCTCGTGCGCTCTAAGAAGATGACCAGTGGAAGATGGGTCCTCTAGAAGCAGACTCACCTAGAAGCAGAGACCCTTCAAAAGAGCCTTCGAAAGATATCAAGATGTAGCCGGCGCGAGGTCCGTTCACCTGCAGCTTCAGAGCTCACCTGCAGCTTCTGCTGAAACATCCAGAGCTGCGGACCAAACAAGCCAGCACCGCTAGACTGNGTTTAATGTCTCTATAAAATAACATCTGGAATAAACTCAGCTTTCTCCTCAAAATACACGACTCGGTGTAGTTTACTCCCAAAACATTCATAATAAAAGTTTACCCAGACAGTAGTCACTGTATGACTGTGTAACAGGATAAATGTTGTAATAAATGATTAACTATATGTATATGTATATATCAATTTTGTACATTAAATTCATCCAAATAGCAAACTGGGCAGCATCATTTAATAAATGGTGTGTACATATAAGTGAATCACCCGAAACAGATTTAAATTGAAAAGGGACAGATAATCTGGTATCAAAACTGGTTAGTTATGTATTTCAGTTGAGAACCACTGGTGTTGGCATGTTTGAAATGGGAGATCTATAGTAAGTGAAAGAGGTTAATATATAATTATCAATCAACCTTTATTTCAATCAACCTATACAGGGTGTCTTAAAAGTAAGTATAAAATGTAAATGGCAGATGGTGAACCAATTTTATACATGAGTTAAATGGGAATATCTGTTCAGACCATAACTATACACCAGCAATACTGACACAGTTAATCATCATCTTTAGAACTGAGAACGGTAATTAAAAAGAATATTCAGATCGAGATACCGTACCCCTTGTCCAAGATGTTTACTCGTATGGGAGCCGACATGTAAAGGGCATAATAGTTTCTGCTGGGCAGTGCAGAGGAGGGCCGGACTTCTACACGATCCTAACATTTTGTTGAACTTTGTAACTACAGAGCTTTCATCTTTGTTTATGGAACATTACAGGTCTTATCAGCTTATTACCGGCAGCTACACAGGTACAGAAATCCGGGATACAAAAGTTTTAATAGATTATCATCTATTGGCTCCTTACCAAGTAGCTATAAAGTTTGTAAGCAGTGACTGGGCATTGAGTAACTCTATTGGATCCGATTTATGTTCTTCTTCTTCTTCGAGAGCTAGAGAGATATTTGTCCGCTAAGAAATCCCACAGTGTAACACCAGAGGGACTAAACTGAACAGAGTAATCAGGACGCTCAGCATCCAATAGGAGCTGGCAATACCTCGCGAAGAGACAAGGCAAGAGAAAGCATATATATACAAACATAGCTGATAAGGAGCAGGTGAGCATTATTAGAATTCTGGGGATGACAAACGTGATGGTGGAACAAGATTGGCCGATGGGGAGCATGTGGCCGTGATGTCATGGAGCGCTGTACTCTGGGGATTCGAGTCCAGAGGGGCGGTAGGACAGGGAAAGAACCCGGAAGCATGATAGGCAGTTTTTGAGATATCAACACTGTTTCAACTCCAAAATGTTTGGTCTGATCGGGAATGGTTTCTTGTATACATCTTTTTGATCCGACTTATTGTTCTCATGATTTTTTTTTCTATTAACAATGAATAGGATGGAAAAGTGGACACCCATCTACTGTACTTATGCACGACCAATAGACACAGTTTCACATACACCCATTCCTCTTTTCTCCCGTACAGACGCATTCATTTTGGGCCCTACCCAAACCGTATTGTTTCCTTTGCCTAACAGTCACCCAGATGTACTTACTGAAGGCAGGAGCCCAAGCTATAATGCACAGCTATGTCTCACACTCGGTTATTCATCTCTCGTTTCTTCCATAGACTCATTTTGAGCCACACCTGAACAAACACCTGAGACGTCACAGCAACCGCCTAGCAACAACATAGCCAATGCCTGGGATACCATAGCATGCACCTAGGAAACTGTAGCAATTGCCTTGCAACACCATAGCAGCCACTTTGGATACTACAGCAACTGCTTAGTAAAAGCTTTTTGTCAGCTAATCAGTCCTGCAGGTTTGAAGACGTCGACATCGTTCCAACTCCAAATTTTCGGTCTGATCAGGAATGTTGAGCCTAGTGTAGGTAATATTACTAGGATAGCTTTCCTTCTTCTCCACAACATTGCTAAGTTAAGAAATGCATTATCCCTGCATGATGCAGAAAATCCCTGCATGCCTTTATTACCTCCAGACTAGACTACTGTAACTCACTACTGTCAGGATGTTCTAATAGGAACTTAAGTAAACTTCAACTAGTTCAAAACACTGCAGCTAGGGTCTTTACTAAAACCAGAACATTTGATCATATCAGCCCAGTTTTGTCAGCTCTCCACTGGCTCCCAGTTAAATTCCATATTGATTATAAAATTAATCTATTAACATATAAAGCCCTACACGGGCTCGCTCCTGATTACCTGCGAGAACTTATTTCCTATTATGAACCTTCTCGTTTACTAAGGTCACAGGGTGCTGACTTTTTATTAGTTCCTAAAATTAATAAGGTATCAGCAGGGGGAAGAGCCTACTCCTATAAAGCCCCCCAACTATGGAATAACCCTCCAGAAAATGTCCAGGATTCAGACACAGTCTCAATCTTTAAGTCTAGGTTAATAACTTACTTATTTAGCTTAGCTTTTGGTCATTAATACCCCCTTAAATAAAGGCAGCAGATTCTGGGGTTCATGGGCAGAGGGTTTTATGATAAACTAAGATGCTGGTACTGTTGTCCCACTGCTGCACTGATCACTCAGTTGACGGTAGAGTGGATGGATGCCAGTGTTTCAGGGTGCTCCCAAGTCTGTATTACCTTCTGGTTCTGTCCTTTTAGCCAGGCTCTAATAGTAAGATGCCGGATCTGCTGCCACACTCTGGAAATGTGTTCCATTATTAGTCACAAACAGAGCTAACTGTCTTTCTTTACTCTTACCGAGCTAATGGCTGCCCTCCAGTCCGGCTTGACACTGAGGCTTTCCTGCTGCACAGCTCTGACCAGCTGTCTACCTGCCCAGCCAGACACTAAGGAAAGATTAAACGGGTTTCCCTGCTACCTGCCCCTGACCAGCTGCTTACCTCAGCATAATTAGATACTCAATTGATGTCACTTTGAACAATTTCAAAATGTATTTTTGACCAGAGGAGGATGGGTCCCGCATGAGAGTCTGGGTTCCTCCCAAGGTTTCTTCCTCCAACTTGTTGGAGTTTTTCCCTTTCCAGTCACCTTCGGCTTGCTCACCGGGGGCTTCTTTCTTTTCTCTCCTTAATGAATTAGTATTACCGAATTTCTGTAAATCTGCTTTGAGACAACATCAGTTGTAAAAAGTGCTATATAAATAAATCTGATTTGATTAGATTAAAACAGCACCAAACACCAGGACCAAACATTCTGATCTTGGCCAAGAGATAAACCATAAAAGCTGAGTTTTAGCAGGGTTATCTGTTAGATGAAAGTGCGTACACACCCTAAACACTGCCTGTTGTTGACTTGTTACCATCTGGCAAGCGGTACAGGGCAAAGGTACAAAACAAGCAGACTGAGAAACAACTTCTTCTTCCCAAGAGCTCCTCCACAACACTTCACTGACTAACTGATTACTACCTCTGTATCATGTTCACTCTGCGCATCTATGCACATTTCTGTACGGCCATCTTATGCAATACATTATTATCCATACTGTAATTCTACCTTCATATACGGTCATATTTTGCACATCCATGCAGTCACTTTACACATTCATAACTTATTTATTTATATTGCAACTGTTACTACAGTGTACTCCCGTTCTCCCATTGAGTGCCCTGTCCATATATAAGTATCCTAACTATCTATAGTTGTTTCTTCTTATTCATTGTTTCTTCTTGGAGCGTGTTGCTCTAAATTTCATTGCAAGTATAATGGCAATAAAAATTCTATTGTATGTGTAGAAATTTGAGGAAAACCTAAAACAGCCTATAAGAGCCTCATTCTAGCAAATCATGTGAAAGCACTAACCATAAAGGTTAAAATAATGGGAATTTATATGCCGCATAAATATAAAGATTATCTTGCAGCACAATCTGAACAGCTGTTATAAAGATTACACAGCCAAGTCTGGAGATTTACTTTATGGGCTTAACTAGCCTGAGCAGTACTAGTATCTACCGCTGCTGATCTGCAGAAGCTGTTGTCTGTTTTTGTCTGCTTGAGACTTTGTGTCAATTTGGGCTAAATACTACTAGAGATTAACGGACATCCACATTTTACACCTGCAAGATGGACATCCAGCACACAGATAGGTTTAACCTGCACCGCAATGTTTTATACAGTACAGGCTAGCTCAGTAAACCAGGTTTCTTCAATTTCTTCAGTTTCTTTAATTTCGGTTCCACAAAAGAGACTAATCTCATACTGGGAGATTCTGTGATCAAGTTTGCTTTTAAATTGACCTTGTCCCTGCCAGACTAAAGCCGAAGTTTAGACTGGATCTTCAATCGGTTCCTCCTCCCAATATGGTGCACTATGTACCAGGGCGTACAAGTGAGTTTGACACATTCTCCCTCCTGACCTAACCCCATGTCAAACTCACTCACGTATTTGCTTCTATGAGTCAAAACCCACCACCAAAAATATTAGATATGAATCAAAACCTTCCTATGAAATATTAGCTGGTTATAAGCTGATTCCACTGTAGCTATGACAGTAACATACCGTATGTTCAGTGGAATTACATTAAACAGCAAATGGAACAAAATACAGGAACCTTCATTCCCGCCCTCTACTTTTTGGGTTTAATCCATTACAATCATGAATCAGTTCTTCTGATGAATTTTACATTTATTCTTCAGTCAGTTCATTTATTTAGGACCTCGCCTTACTTCCATTATCTATCACTCCTTCATCTGACACTCTCCTGTTTATACCAGCATTGTCCTGGTAAGACGATATACGCTATCTGAAATAATGTAATAGGCTTGGTTAATAATTGCATGAATCATGATTATGATGCCACATGATTATGAAACTACTCCATTTTGTACCTCACTTTTGTGCCCCTTGATGGTTTAATTATTTTTGTGTCATTATGCATTATTAGACTAGAGTTCATGTTAGACTTTAAGGCTATGTCCCAAACACACACTTTGGGGGCTTTATATACTGCACTACTGAAAACACTTATAATGACGGTGTACTGTTTATATAGTTCCCAACTTTGTGGGAACAGTTTGGGGACGGCCCCTTCCTGTTCCAACATGTCATCAGCATTGATTTAAAATTTTTAAATGAATGTTTCCTAATGAGATCACTTAGAGGTAATATTTAGAAAAGCAAAAAGTCTGAAACTGACCCTTGCATGACCTTTAAAAAAAAAAAAAAAAAAAAAAAAAACACCCAAGGTCATTGACAACATGAATTAAAGTTTTCTTAGTACTATGGTTAGAACAAATCTTATAACGTATAATATATTAGATAAGTGGTCCAGTGGGTAGGGCTGTGGACTCACAGGAAGTCATGAACTTGTATATAACAGTTGTAAATGAAATGATGGAAAATGAAAGATGTCATTACTGAGGAAGGTGGCTTTTCAGGAAGGTTATTGTTACCTTTGCTTTGAGCTATGTGGATGTATTCATAGCATTATGGTAGGTGGAGATCTGCAATCTGAGAATAATAATGTACCTGCAGTTTAGTTGTCCTACATAAGTGCTCGTCTCACCTAAACTTGTCTATTTTCTCATTCGTCCATGAAGTTTGTTGAAAATTACATTTTAAATTTAGCGTACATTTTTTTTTATCCAGGAAAGTTCAGAGGAAAGTATGAGCAGAATTGATCCTGAAGTCCAGACCATTCAGAGTTAGGAAACAAGACAGGGAGTATTTAAAATAGGACTCTTTGGTCCAAAACCAGATACCCAGCAAACCTGGTTAGGCATACACAGACATACAGTCTGTTCTCATGAACAGATAACTTGTGAGCAGTGTGCAGTCACTCACTAACTAAAGTTTCATCATAGTAATGTTAATCGTTGTCATAACACTGAAATTCTGATTTGAAGTTGTTTAACAGATCATTGACCAGTACCACCCTAATCTTCTGGTTTCCATTTCCAACACGGTCATGGCTCAAAGGTGAGTAAAAATGTATTTGAACTCTTTTTTTGATGACAGTTTAGCTAAAAGAAATCATCATTATTAGCTCTATTTATTACTATTTCATCACCACAAAGAAGAACGACTAATGTGTTTGTGTATTTCATTTCTTTGTTACATTCTAAGACGGTTATTATTAAAAGTCACATATCAACAACAGTTATAGCCAGCAATCTGCTGCGTTACCTTAGAACTAACTAAATATTTTTAAAGATACAACAATATGAATAACACTATATCCTAACATTAAATATACTGTATGAAGTAAGATTATTGTTTCAAATATTTTATGACATTTTTCTTACATTCAAATCTAAATGTCAATGTTGCGGTTTTCATTATACCACAAATACAGTGACTTCAAAGCTGTAACGAGGAGAATGAGACGAAGGAGTGGAAAGCAGGTCAAATTGTTTTAATCTAAATTAAAACTAAAATTTTTAGAATTAGGGAGAGAAAAGAATGACATGGGATTGTTGCACTGCTTCACAATAATGTTTATTGTTCAAAAGTCAAAACTAATCAAACTGATGATCAATTATACATAATGGTTGACACTTTGCAGGATTATCTACCTAACCTTAGACATCCACACTAATTATTATATGTAATGTAGTAAACACTTTCTCCCACTCTTGTACCGTTTTTCTTATTCTCATTATTTATCTTCATGTAAACATAAAACCCTCTGTCTTTTATTTTGCAGGTTAAGTGATTCATCATCATCTGTAAATGATGTAATCAGGAAAAGCCGCAAACTCTGTTCAGGCCCACCAACACTGTACCGTCTTCACACAACAAGGCTGGCAAGATCAGAAAGTGGACATTTGGACAGAAATATGGTGATCTGCAAAACAGCACTATACTGATGGTGGGGGAAACTGGAACAGGCAAGACCACTCTGATCAACACCATGGTCAACTACTTCCTGGGGGTGAAGTTTGAGGATAAAGTGTGGTTTGAGATCACAGAAGAAGAAAAGAGAGATCAAACAGAATCTCAAACCTCTGAAGTCACTGCTTATGAGATCATTTCTGAGGAGAGACTCTCCTCTCTTACCATCATTGATACTCCAGGTTATGGAGACACCAGGGGAATAGA
>JAVGWN010002518.1:0-10000 GCA_034552555.1 Semaprochilodus insignis
AGCCCTAGCTGGTACCATTCTCATCTACAGAAGTGGCTAAGAGAGCATTTACATGCAACACCCCATTTAAAAATACTTTTGGGTAAATAAGGTTTGTAGGTGTCATTGTATATAATTTGTTAATTACAATTTTTAAAATTTTGTTAGTTTGAACCGTTTTACTGATCTAAATATTATGCTTGCTGTTTTAATGTTCTGCATGTTTATGTACGTTTGGCTGGATCCCAATGTAAATCAAATCTTGGTCTCAGTAGGCGAACCTTCCCAAATAAACAAACAAACAAACAAATGAATAAATAAATAAATAAACGAATGAACGAACGAGGGCATTTTGTCTGAGGGCCATTTAAGATACATACATTTGCAGATAACACAGATGCAATGTGATGTCATGTGATATCCAACCTGCAATAATGGTGGTGGCCTGCCGCCTCACATTGTTTTTGTCCACATACTCTCCATAGTCCAGCTTTCCCTCAACGAGAACCCGAGACCTGATTGTTTTTAGGGTGAATATAATATAATTAAAAACATGACAACAGGACTTGTTCTCTGATGGCTGAGCAAAGAGACAATCAGTGGGTGTCAGGTACAATTCTAGCCTATCAGGACTGAACAGCACAGGACACTTACCCCTTCTTTACATACTGATAGGCCACATCTCTTAGGCCAGGCTTAAACACAGAGATTCGGTGCCATGTTGTCTTCTGACTGATATCTCCTGCAAAACCCAAAGGCATGTAAACATAAAGTAGCTACATGATAAAGGTATTCATAGATCACTCTAAACAATATAATTAAGTAATTCTCGGGTTTAATACATTGTGCGATGGTAATTATCACCTGTATTTAGAGACTCTCCCTCTCCAGAGCGCCACATCTCATTAGTCGCCATGGAAAAGATAGTGACTGGGTTTCTACCCTCCACCTGTCTCATAACAGGGTCCTGCCCCACACGACCCAGCAGCTGTACTCGGTTAATTGCTGAAAGAGAGTGAAAGAGAGCACAGTGGAAAGTGAAAGGTTTAGCCTTTTGCTATGTAGGAGATCCAAGTGCAACTTTAGTTGTCAAAGATATTTTCCAAGCCTGTCACCGCAGCAGTAAAGTGTTATCTTCTATGAAAATATTTCTATTTTGTATAAGCTCTAACTTTCATATGATACGGTTGTACTCACATCGCTCCAAGATAAGGCTGGCATCAGTGGAATTGTGTCTGACAATCTGTCTGAATAACTGTTAAAGGGAATGACATATGTAATGGACCACAGGAAGAAAAACATGAGCTACACAAACAGCACATAACGAATAACTGAAGTCTTACACCTACCTGTGCTGACGCACTCCTAAGCATTTTCTGTTTTTGGATGGATTTCCTCAGCTGACTCTACAAATACTGCTTCTAGGAAAAAAAGGACATCGTTCAAATGGATGGCATACACTGTCTCTGCACATGCACATGCAGACCACTGCTGATAGAGATACCCCCATGGTGCTGGGCGGTAAACTGACATGTTAAACATATAACATCACCCAAAAATGCATACAGCTTTCTGTGCGACACCATGAGCCATGCATTCTAGCAACAAATCTATGGACATCTTAACTAAACTCACTGTGGTCCCTTTCCATTATCAGACTTAAATGCAAAAGAGGTCCTCTTTTAATCCATACAGTTACAGCACAGATTAGGTAAAAGTGGTTTTTGGTCCTTGTTTTTCTTTTGCAGGGTCACTAACATGCAAAATATGAACCTTAAGTCGTTGCAATGACTCACATGACGTTTTGTATTGTATGAGTTTTGAGCCATCTATTGGACATGTACCGCACTACAAGCGCAAAATTCGCCAGGTCACATATTACCATAAATTATTTTTAATTAATTAAACATCAAAATATGTTAATCTGAATATGTCAGATTACACCCACTCATACATACTTTTATAACTTGAAATAAAGCTAGAAACTGTTTCCTTTTAGTTATAACATACAACAACTGGCCATCTCGAAAAAATTCTGCTACGGTCTTAATAACCCAATACCGTTTCTTTCGTACTTCTGCGTGAAGCAGAACAGACTCTGACCCAAAGCGCTGCAAAAGTCACCTCGACTGAAGGTTATAAACTAATCCACCAGTCAGGCTTGGGCTACATGGTTCCTACACTGCTTCAACTAGCAAACACGCTACACTGTAACAAGATTGGAAGTGCTGGTGGGGGGAAAGCTCCTCGTGCGAGCCCTCGGTTAAATAAAATAAAATAAAACCGCTTCAGTAAAACATTTCCGCCACATCTCCATAACCTTCACTGGGAGAGTCTGCTAGCAGAGGGTTTCAAACGCGGAATGAGCTAACGAAGCTGAAAGAGCAGCGAGACTGAACTTACACACTCTGTTCGCGATGAGAGCAACATCCATAAGACATCCATGCGCATTCTGGTCCGTTCATAAAAACGTTCCCCGGTAACGCGGCCGAGAACCGAATAGTTCCTACTTGAACAGTGCCTTCATTATCTTAGAAAAAGGTTTTGTTTGTAGATAGCAAGCTTACTTAAATAAGGAAGCGAATGAGAGAATAACCTCGTATTTGTTTGAATTGTTTTTATTAATTCAAAACAACAAGCACGTGTTCTTGTGAAGTTATAACATACTCGTGAATGAACGCGGTTCAGTTGTTTTGATGCGGACCTGAATACGGGTGAAGTTTTCCGAGCTAATAAATGACTTTGACAACTTCGCACCAGACAAGGCCAATCTAAAACTTTAGCAGTAGCAGTAAATATGTCATTTGACTTTTATTAAATGTACACAATGACATAAACTGCGACTGTGCATTAGTTTGTGTTTCGCAGTAAAAACATTTTACCGGATCAGCGAGCTGCAGGTTCTCTCACTGAACAGACGTTCACGCGCTACTGCCCCGCCCTCAGCTAAAATTGAAGACTCTGATTGGTTCTTGGTAGGTATGGGCGATACCACTGATTTTCCATTCGATCCGATACCAAGTAATACCAAAGCCAATATCCCGATACTGATGCTTTAAAGCTTGTGATTTTTAACAACGATAAATGGTAAATGTAAACAAAATAGAAAAGTAACATAGCTAGAAAAAGAAATAACAAAACAGAAAGTCTGACATTAATATTAAAGAAACCTTCAGAAATCAGCGTTAAACATATTTGAATTCAGTAATCACAAATATCAACTGACTGTTTGATAATATTCAAATCATATGTTCACCTAAACTAGTGCTGTCAATTGAAAATGTAGTCGTTAAATGTGTATTTATTAGATTAATATCTGAATAGTTACATTTAAACATACATTTACACATTATTATTTTCATTGAGAGGATACACATTCATCCTACTCAATAAATAAATAAATTAATGATTACAATATTTTTGTGCCAGAATATTTTTTTACAAGTAAACACCAGGATCAGAAGTATCAATATTTAGGTATCGATCGCTCCATGCCTACTTGACAGGAACCCCACAAAATGAAAAGCAGGTGTGGTGTTTTATTTTCTAGCTGTTGTTGGCCACAATCACGCCTTAAATAAGTGCACCTTTTCTCTTNTGCCTACTTGACAGGAACCCCACAAAATGAAAAGCAGGTGTGTTGTTTTATTTTCTAGCTGTTGTTGGCCACAATCACGCCTTAAATAAGTGCACCTTTTCTCTTAACTCTCTCTCTTTCTCTCTTTCTTCCTTCCATTTCCCCCTCACATGGACCACTAAAGTCGTGCGTCATTCTGTATTCCTTTTTATGCCCGTATTTCCCACTGCGGGTGTAACCTCAATTTCTCTATGGCCAAAATGAATGGAGTTTTCAAAAAATCACCTCTATCGCTCCCTGTGGTATGTGCAGAACCTAATATATGATTTTTCTGTTCGTTTTTCTCCTGAATAAAACCAGATCATCTGAAGTATGAGGTCATTAAGGAGTCATAATACTTATATTGCTAAATGTAAGCTAATGCTGCCGCGCAACAAATTGACATCACTTAAGGAAATCCGAGCTGTATAAATAATCTACCTAGAGGTTTTATGTAAACAGATATCTATAAATGTTTGCTGTGATAAAACATTTCCAGCACGTAACACTCGTCTGAACACCATTTAACCCCTCTTACCTTCATGTAGCTCAGTGACATCAATTTGCTGCACAGTAGCATTAGCATACATTTAACAATATCAGTATTCTGACTTTTATCATTCTTGTAATTTGTAGGCTCCAGTGATATTCAAGAGATAGCATACACAGAACCAAACATATCAGGTTCTGAGCATTTTCACTTACAATAAAAAAATAAATAAATAAAAAATAAAAAACACAGAGAAATCGAAGTTTGCCACATGTGGGCATAACAAGGACTACAGAATAACGCACGACAGCAGTGGTCTATATCCTAGCCTCACACAGTAAGGAGTCCATAACCAATAGGGAACACATAACAGTACATAGACCGTAAATTAAATAGACTGGGTCGTCATCAATAAATAAATACTGATTTGTAATTTACAGAACTGCCTGTGGATACAGTGTAGGAACAGTTATTAGTTTTTACTTGTATTTCACCTTTTGCCTATAACTGAATAGGTAGGTCAGTTTTCTGTGATAATTAAAAATAAAAATGGAAACTTTTAAAAAATATAATAATTTAATTGAGTAAATGAATACATTGATTACACACGGATAACATTTCTCATCTGCTGATTAATGGCATCATGTTAACATGACGTGTTTTGTGAATATCATTGTAATTAGTATTAAAATGACGTTAAGAGTTATTATATTTTATTTGTGGTTTTTGTTCTTTTTTTCCATTTTAAGCAGAAACTTTTATTTTGACACTTGATTCGCTGTTGTGAGCGACTGTAGTTGAAATCACGAGGCTGTTTTTCAGTCTCTGCTGTTCGGCGCTGAGACAGAAGCCGTTAGTTGGTGTTGATATGATGACCGCCGGGCTCTGTTAAATAACCTCGTCCATGAACTCGAGCCGGGGAGAAGTTCGCCGGCCGTCAGTGCGGGACAGCACGCAGCTACTTTGCGGATGATGTGCCGGATTTGGCGCCGGTGATTTAGGATTACCGAGAGCTCGTAGGCCGTTCGTTCATTCGGGGAGTCTGTGTTTAAGCATGCTTCGCGGTGTGTCCGACTCCCACAGGCGTCGACTGGAAGTTTGGGAAACTGAAATGAACTTTATCGACGGGCCGAGATAATGGGCCGCGAATAGTGCTGGGCACTAGATGGAACATGGTGAGTTCTAGGTAAGATGTGGACTGTGGGAGTGTGCTGTGCTGTGCTGTGCTGTGCAACTGTTGGTACATGTTGACGGTGCAGAGTGTTGTTGACGTCACGACAACAAACCTTCGTTGGTATTTAAATGTTCTGTATCCGAAAGTGAAGGCAGCTGCCTCGCTGCCTCGCTGGCTCACTGGCTGTGCTGCCTCACATGTTTAGGCTATGTTTAAGCTGCTGGTCCACATACGAGTTTGGTATATCCCGATTGATTTTGGACAGTTTGGACAGCACAAAACCACATTCAGTCCAAACCACATTTGAAAGTGTTTTGAAGCGCGATATCAGTCAGATTCCTCTATCTGGATGCTCTTTCTGCCCAAATTAGATTTTAAAGTGTCTTTAGCCTCACTATCTTCTACCTCACATGTCTATTGTCTGTTTAGAATATGTAGTTTTATAATCATTTCTTATATTTAAAGATTTTTTAGGCAAGTATATATATATGTATGTATATTACTTACTTTTACATATTTATTTATATATATATATATATAAAAGTACAACGATATATATATCGTTGTACACTGTGCAATGACAAAGGCATCTTATATTATCTTATGTCAAATCCAGAGTGACGGAAATGCTAAGATTTGCTAATGCCTGCATCGTTACAGCCCGTGCAGATAGGTTGGTGATGTCTGGACGCACTCTGTACCGGATTATTGATGTGAAACACCTCAGGTTTCTGCTGTCTCTCTGCTACGTTTGTTTTTATACCTCCAATTCCTTTTGATTCTGGAGGGACTACGTAAATATGGCTGTAATTCCAAATGGCTAATGCGGTGTTTGTTAACCCCTAGAATTAAAGCTGATAGTCTGCACTTCAGTCACACCCTGACTGCTATTTCAAATCCATCCATCAAAATGACATGTCACTGTCCAAGTACTTATGAACCTGACTCACCCCACTTTTATAGGATTAGAAGATCCCCGAGTCGCCCTGTAGGTATGCTATCAGTACCTGTGCTATTGATGTCCTATTCTTTTGTTTCGATGGACAGTCCTTTCTTCCGTTTCTTCATCGGCTCATTTTCTGATGTATGTGAACTTGTCTAAACTGTTTTATGCATTTCCTCTCTCATAGAAAGAGTGCTCTGGGGAGAACCAAATTCGTAGTGGTTTATCACCCTATAACTGTACCAACTATTTAAATAATTGATTCATTGGTTGTTTTGAAAAAAGAAAAAAGTATGTTTCATTTACAGTGTTATCGCCTGCCTTCACTTTAATTCTTAACTCTTATAAACACATATCTTGTGCATTAGTATAGCAGTTACATAATAATTAATGTGTACTTCATAAAAACTTTGCTAAAATATGAGATCAGCAAGTGGCCAGTTTTGTTTTTACTTTGCCAGACATGCATTAGACTTAAATCATGTAAATAATGTGAGACAGTTACATGCAATTATGTTGTGTTTAAATGCTGCTGCCACACTGTAACAAAATGTCATTGTGTTATTAGTCTCATTGTGCTAAACAGCTAGTTAGTTAATTAAACTGATTTAAAATAAAATAAATTCCAATTTGGCCTATTAAAGCACAGGTGATGCTGTTTATACTGGCTAATAATGGCTAATAAAAATAATAAGTTTAATAAGTTTATTTACCCCATACGGTGTGAGCTTCAGATTAAAGAAGACATCAGAATTGTTGGTAAAAAATGACCAGTGGTTTAAATAATTTGTTTAGAGAAGATATAACGTCGGGTATTTCTACAGGCTTCATGATGTATTTGCATCTGCACTATTTAGCTTTAATTTTAAGGTCCTATAATTCCAACCCCAACCGTCTAAAATCCATTATGATGTCTTACGAAATTTGTTGTACACCAAAGTGACAATAGCATCATGCTTATCTTCTCTTCCTCCTCCAGGTCTCCCCCTCAGCCTGCAGGAACACCCAGTGCAAGAACTGTTTTATAGGCCCTAATGTGAGGCTGTTACACTGACGTTCAGGATCAGGGAATTTACAGCAGTGAACCGTATAAACTGATTGCGTGACCGAAAATCCCTCAGAACTGACAGTAATGTATGCAGCACTGGAGCATGGCCCTGTTCTGTGTAGTGACTCCAACATCCTCTGCTTGTCATGGAAGGGCCGTGTGCCCAGAAGAGAGAAGGCTATACCGGTGTGTAGGAGGCGGTACTATATGGAAGGCTGGCTGGCCACTGGAAATAATAGAGGAGTGGTCGGGGTAACATTCACATCTAGCCACTTCAAGAGGGACCACACCACACCACAGCGCATCAACTTCAATCTCCGAGGACACAACAGTGATGTGCGTAATTGTAATTATGTAATTATGTCTTTACCTGTGCTCATGTTATTGTATTACTAACATTGGACTGACTTGGCATTGTTTGAATCACAGGTGGTTTTGGTGCGATGGAACGAGCCGTTTCAGAAGCTAGCCACTTGTGATGCAGATGGGGGTATTTTTGTATGGATCCAGTACGAGGGCCGATGGTCCGTTGAGCTGGTCAATGACCGGGGAGCCCAGGTAAGAGTGACAGACAGGTAAATCTTAGCAGTACTGCAATGCTCAAACTCGGAGAACGATGATGGAGTGTACATATAAGTCGCTTCACTTTAAAACCAGATACAAAAATGGATAATTGTATGTATTAAAATAACCCGGGCCAAATTTATAGCCCACTTTCAGAGACACAGTGGCTACTCTAATGCTGTAGTCTATAACACCCCTGTGTAAAACGTATCAGAAACAAGCATTTAGGATACGATAAAACAAAAAATTCAGTATAGATGGACCTTATTTGACTGCAGAGTATATATGCGAGTGAAAAGAATCACACCCATGTCGGCTAACTTCATTCATGAGCATCCTCACTTACTGTTTGCTACTTATTTGTGCAGGTCAGTGACTTCACATGGTCACATGATGGCACACAGGCACTAATCTCCTACCGTGACGGATTTGTGCTGGTGGGCTCAGTCAACGGCCAGCGACACTGGTCATCCGAGATCAATCTGGAGAGCCAAATTACCTGTGGAATATGGACCCCTGATGACCAGCAGGTAGTGTGCAGTTTCTCAAGGGTTGTGGACACGGTTGAGATGAATGCTGTAGGTTTTGAAGGACGGTAGTGCAGCAGCATGGAGGATAGCTGTAGAATTACACAGTCTACATGATCTTAACACTTTCACAGCAGGTGGACTTAACATGTCACACAGTCACATCTGAAAATGTGCTGTTTGAAATGCTTCTAGCTGCTGTAACAGGGCATTTGTAACACATGCAGTACGTTATAGATGGGTATGAACAGAGGATAGACTGTGTCTGTTTTGGACACGAGAATGAACGAACCTTTGTGAAGGGAATCTTCTAAAATAAAAATCGCAGTAAGTATATAAGGGAGAATTAAGTGCCGGCTTGGCCTATAAGCCAATTCTCTAAATTGATTTACACTGCTATGGTTTAAGTGTAGCAGCTAGAGGGGTAACGGTTCACCTCTCTCACATTTAGGTTTCGTTCTCAGCTTCAGGTTCAGTTTATATCATGATTCAGTGTAGAAAATTATGACCAACTTATTTTTCTTTTCTCTTTAAAAAAAAAAAAAAAAGTTTAATGTCAGATGTGCAACAACAACCCTAATTCCGAAAAGGACAGTATATGAAATGCTAAAAATATAAAACAGAAAGCAGCTATTAGTGAATTCAATTTGACATGTATTACATTAAAAAGGTACACAAATGTGATTTAAAGTTTTGCCTTATGACCGTTTACAGTTTTCATATTTGATATTTGCAACATCTTCCTATACACTCATCAACAAAAGTCTGACTTTGTGAGACATGTGAATGTTTTAAGTCTCACACTCGGCCGCGCATGTGACATAAGCAGGTATGACCCAACAGCCACGATTGCGGACATTCAGCGAACAGTGATGCCCTTCATTACCAAACTAGACCAGAGCGTTTTCAGAGGAAGAACTGGTAAACCGATCAGTGCCACTATGACGAGCGAGTTACCAGCCCACCCACACCGGAGAAGCCAGGCCCCCCACATTTTTGCCCATGGGGTATTTCATCACTGATTGTAACTCATGCAGGATGTGAATTGTCAGTGTTATGCTGAAATGTGCATGGATGCCTCTTAAACCAGTGGCATGTAAATGGCACGTCATGTTTGTTAATATGCAGTGTGTAGAGTTAGTAGTGCTGTTACCCATGAACCGCTAACCCGCTAATTACAGTGCATTGAGAAACTCACATTACATGATGTCCAGCATTAACCAAAGTTGGCAACAGTCTCCAAGACCCAGGCATGCAGGCGCAGCATGCAACGGGTAGGAATATCTTGGTCGGATGTTTTGACAGCTTAAAGGCTTTAAAACTGAAGTTAAATGTAGCTTCTTCTTTACAGGCCTCTGCTTAACATTTTCCAATTCCACCTTAAATGGTCAAAAGTCATTATAATGCCACAGGACCCAGGATATAACTGCTGCACCATTTAAGGTGGAAGGCAAAAATGTGAACAAGAAGACGGCAAATAGGAACCTGACTTTAGTCTCGTACTAAAACTACAGGTAGGATAGTTTGATGGTCTAAACGTCCTTATCAGAAAGTGTTACCAGTATTAAAATGAATAATTAGGATATTTTAATTGCCCAGATTACCTTAAAAATTCAATTAATTTGAGCCTTTTAAACTCTAATGGCCGTATGGCTCCAC
>JAVGWN010002519.1:0-11046 GCA_034552555.1 Semaprochilodus insignis
ATACACACACATAGCCTTGTGACAGAGCTCCTCTCTGCCCACACTCAGCTCTTCTTATTCAGCTACTGCTCTCCATTCCCTGCATGTTTCAAATACTTATTAAAATCATGTGTAACCTCAAACAACAATGAGCAGTTTAAAAAGCTAAAGGTTAACACTTCAGTGTTGGAATGCTGGCTTTAAAAACTGTTTACTGCTGAATGTGATTCAAAATGCTTCAGTCGTTCCAAATTCTTAAGAGAGTGGTGAATATGTAATGATTCACAGTGGTAGCTGGAAGGGATAGAACAGTTTGTTCGTTTCACTGGGGGGTGGGGGTGGTGGGAGGTGGACTAGTCCATCCTAGCTTCTATTCGTATTTTTTTGCTTAACACACCCACACACTTTGTCTTGGAACATCAATAAAAAAAAATATGCCAAGCAAACCAAAGAGCTTTACTCAAAACTACCCTGGATGAGTAATGTAGGACTGAAAAAAATGGAGTGACTTTAAGAGGAAGACAAATGAAAGGGGAATAAACAGTGTACAAAAGCTCAAATGGAGAGTGATGGCTGGACGTGCAAGGCTGAAAAGCACAGGTGCTGGGAGTCACTGTTCTCAGTGAAGCAGAAAAGATGGAGGAGGGGAGGAGAGAGGAAAGGTTGGGTGAGGTAACGTAAGAAGCACTACTGTCTGCAAAGGAAGGTATTGAGAATTTAAAGTAAGCCTGTCACCATCAGTGAGAAATTGAGTAATTGTAATTGAGTAATTGAGTAATCTAGCCATTATTACTTCACAGCTCCCAGTATCAAACCTTTTCACTGTATTAGTTAAGATAAACTAGGAAGCCTTTAAAAACACCTAACCAAAACTGTGTTAGTGGCTTCAGGCTCTGTTTTCCACCATTAGAGCGAAATTAACATATGTATTTTTACCATGAAAATGGCCAACTAAACATCACAGATTCATCAGGTGAATTTAATAGATTTTTTTTAATCGACTTCAACTGAATAAACACAATGGTCCTAATTCCAAGCTGTAGTGAAAACATGTATGATATTTATGTGTACATACAGAGTTTAAGCTTATTTTAAGAACTTTTCTTAGCTGCAAGTTGACGACTGGATGCATAACATCCATGTTATGCATCTATCGTAACTCTCAGCGGTGCTTTTGGAATTTTGAATTCCTCAGTTGAAATACGCTACTATGTTGTTGTTGTATTCTCTGGCAAAAAATGAGACTAATGAAATAAGAAATATGAATCTAGCCCACTGACTTTCAGGCAGAGGTGGCAATCACCAAGGGCCTAAAGATGTGATATCATATTGTGACTTAAATATAGTGATATTACTGCAACTGTAAAAAAATTGTGATATCCTGAGAACTATGATGACATATTGCAATACCTTGATGTCTGTGATATGTTACCTTTAACACTGCAAAGTTGTCCCCAAAGGAAAAAATTTGGTCATCCCAGGTATATACAGTCATATGCAAACATCTGTTTTATCCAATGAGATAAGGTTTTCAGATTGTTCATCTCACTTCAGTTATTTTTTTTTACAGCAACATAGGAACAAGAAGCAGCCAGACGTAATAAATCGGTCATAAAAGCATTGCTTTACATTTATATAATATCAATATTCAGCATCTGTGTACTGATACAATTGTACCATACAAAATTTTGATACTACGCTGCATCGATTTTTCCCCTCATCCCTGTTTCAGAGTGTTCACTTCATAATAAATAAATGAACACTTAAGATTCCTTCTTTCTGAAGGACCAACGAAGAGTGATGTACACATTCCAGAACTAAAGTATGCAAATATGTCTTATTTATGACAAACATGACCAGCTGTTACCTAACAGATGTTTGAGCACAGCCTGGTTCTGGTCCCAAATACTGTTGAAAGTGCTCCAGCGCGAGCGGCCATCAGGAAGGGGATTTTTGCGGATCCAGCCACCGCATGCATACTGGTAGAAATCCTGACAGGGGTCAACAGTGCGGTCTAGTGACTCCACAATCTTACTGGCCACTGTCACACACGCCTCCGTCAGACACAGGCTGCGTGATGGATCTGTGGAAGATAAGTCAAAGTGTTACCGTCACATACTCTGCTGGGACTCACCATTATCCCTGGAGACATGAAGTAATCACCTCTTCACACATTTCTATATGGTTTTGTAGCAAAATTCATTTTTAGTCTGTTGATATATTTTTCTGGTCATATCATATCATATAAAACATTCATTTACTTGACAAAAGAATGGAAAACAACCTCAAAAAAAAAAAGCTGTCAAAACTTACTGTTTAACTGTAGCTAACAAAGTGGCTACTCAGTGTAATGTTGAAATTCCCAAAATTTGAATTTCCCCAATGATGAAAATCCCAGGGATTGTCAAAACGAGGTTAGACAAGTAACTGAGTTAGGCCAAGGTTGAGGCTATCACATTATTTAAACTATGATGAAGAAGCCGTTAAAGCTATTCGAATTTTGGTAGAACTTCAAATATGACACGCTACTGGACAATTGCTAAGTTGGAATTTTAGTTACTCATAAAGCCCCACTCCTGGCTAAACACTTCTCCCTCCCCCTTTACTCCTAAGCACTTTAAAATTCAAGCCAGAAAGAGCATACAAAAGAATCTCACCTCTGTTATAGTGGACCCCTAGAGTGATGGCACATCCGAACAGAGCTAGTAGAGATGCCAACAGCAGACCAGCCAAGATCACTTCCAACTGAGTCCTACGACCCAACGGACCAAAAAACTGGATACCACCCTTTCGGAAACCCACCTAGGACACAAAAGTATACATTTGTAAAACATTCTCAGCAATAACCGAGCATAACTCCATGTTACATTAGAATGGACACAAAGATCATGTACAAGTGTGTTCTCATGGCACTGGTTGGGTCCACTGGTCTGCCCCAACACATCATTGAGTGGTGTCCACAACGTTTCACAGCTTAGTGACCTTTTGCAGCCTTTCATGCACTTCATGTACCCCCACAATGAAGTGGTACTCCAGCAGCATAATGCACCGTGCCATCGAGCCCAAGTTGTCCAGAATTGGTTTGAGGAGCATTTTGGAGAGTTCAGACGAATGGCGTGGCCTGGGAACGCCTGACATGAACCCAATCAAGACATTCCACTATCTTGCCTTGTTCTAATTATGATTGTGAATTTACTTCGCCTAACCTCACTCAGAAAGTAAACCCTCACAACTTACACATATTCCCAAGCCATCCATCTACATACAGCTATTCCATGACATTTTGGTATGTCATTCTATTATGGAAGTTTATTATACTTTTTTCTTTCTCCAAATCACCTCAGATTAAAAACAGGGACAATGAGAGCCACTGGTTTAATAAAAGCCCATGTACAGATTTTCCTCATGTCTTTAGCAGCCATAACCTGTCAAGTATTTTTTGATTAGAACCGGTTATATTGCCCTTTGCAACTCTGTCTAGCATGAAAGAAAGCAAATGCAGATGGCCTTGACATGGCCCAGCACGCTATTCTGACCACCATCAAATCTGGCTGTTGGTATGTCACGTTGGTATGAATGCACAAAACCGCTGGAAAAGTGTGAATATTGACCAAGGATGTGAAATTCTGCAAGTGTCTGAGGGAATGCACATAGCATCCTGCTTCAGGACTGAATTTGAGCCAATAGGTGGAATAATTCATTTATGACTTATTTTTTAAACAATAAAAGAAATCTGCTAAATTTCCTTCGGGATCAATAAGGTATCCATCAGATCAGCAAAAGTTCCTGAACTGTTGCCTTTTCCCAGTGATCTCTGAAAATATAAAATACCTCCTTCCCAAATAGAAAAATGATAGAAAAACACTGCAGAAAAGCAATCATGCTTCTGATTATTACAATTATTGCGTTCCCACACCCTATTATTGGGTGTTTGATTACTTTACTCGCAGAGGCACAGAGACTATACTTTTCTTAAATGCCTTACTTATAATTGGAAAAATCTCAATGTGAAGCAAACGCACAGTGGCAACTTACAACTTACTAACAGCTCTTCATGAAACCACTGTGAAATTGCTGGACAGCAAAGCTGGCTACTTTAAGCCTCTAGGCATAGATTTTGAGAACACTGTAGCTAATAAAACACAACTTCGTTATGCAATTCTCTACTCCTCACTATCCCAATAAAATGCTGTTATCTCCAAAAACATTTTATTAGACAAACATACTTGTTTTATTAACGGTACTGTTGCACACTGAGGAAATTACCAGAACATTTTTTTCCTGCACCCGTTCCCCTGATATTGTTATAGTCCCTCCCTCTGGCTGTATGTCTAGCTGTGCCTTGCCTACGAGGTTTCATTAGGATCTGGTGCTGCGTCAGGATGTGTCAGCAACGCACATGCTAATAAAGCGTTTTGTAGCCTACATCCCATTTAGCAGGCTCAAACAACCCCATCCTTTAACCAAAGTTAGTTTTTAAAGTGTCGCTGAGCTTGCTTTTCTGTATTGTCGGGTGTGAGCTAAAATGTCCAAGCAGCTATTAAGCTGTTGAACTTCATATGGCCGTAATAGCTGGACTTTTTAAACTGGACATGAAGGCCACACTCACTGATTCCCACACTTTCAATTAATTTCCTGTGGTGGTGGGATTAAACGCAGTAGGACCACCAGCAACTCTGTGAGGGTTACTCCTGACCTGTGGCAGAACTTTTAGCTTTTTCTCAGTGTTATCACAACGCATCATATTTCATCACTGTATTGTGACTAGCATAGACCGGCATGCATTTGATGCTGGTTTAAGCTTGTTTACGCTAGTCTGCTGCAGGTTTAGTTGATCACACAGCTTGGTCTTGCTGGCTGATCAGCATCCCACAATATATGTTGGTTTTGCTGGTGACCAGCCATTCTGGTCTATGCTGGTTTTTCAGGGTAGTGTGTTAGCTTGGGGCTAACATATAAGCTTTTGGCTAGAGTGTAAGATCAAGATGCTATAAAAGCACAAGGTTTGATTCAAATGTACTTATTTAATGTTGAAAGCTGTAATAAATATGCACAACACTCCAACATGAACTAATAAGTTCTGCATTTGTGTGTTTGCACTGCAAGCGCATGCAGGTTAGTGTGTATGTTCATTGCAATGTGCAAGAGCTCTACTCTACATTAATGCAGACAACAACTGACTTGATGATCCAAAGAAATGATCCAAAATTGCCCAAAATAGAAGGTATGGGGTACAAATCATACGTTAAGTTATATACTGTATTGACTACTCATCAATTAAAAATACATCATATTTCACTGCACATGTTTTGCCATATCACTCACTCACTCTCGCCCAGAGTATTCTGGCAGGAAACTGACATCAGTGTATACCCCCTATAAAACCTTTACACCAATTTAAATTAAAAGATAAGATGTGCTTTTGACTTCTTCATTAAAGTTACTATATACACTCATCATCAAAAGAATACCTGCACATGTAGTTGCACCCAGAAGGAATCAACTGTTAAACTTAGGTTGGGTAGGTTTGACGTTGAGAGACATGCCAATGATTCAAGTTTCATACTCAGCCATGCATGTGATGTAAGCAAGGACGGGCCTTATCACTGTACCTGACTGACCCAGCAGCCATGATTGCACACATATAGACCCCTCCATGGGTCATCCTGTTAGTGCCAGCACCATTGGCAGACGGCTGCATGATGTAGGATGGTGTTCTTTAGACTTTAACAATATTACAAAAGACTAAATGCTGGTGTATCCTGAGGAGATCTCCAACCCCACAAAAACATGTGTCAGTCAGACACTGGTGCTAAATTACCTCATATCCAGTCTATTGAGAGCGCAGAAACTGGAACTGACTGGTTTTCCTTCGGCTCTAAAGTTTTGACTCCTATTCTCCAGTGTAGGATTAGTTTTTACTAGGATTTAATACCTTAAGCAACAAAAAGTCTGATGAGCTGGTTAGGTGACATACCTTGAGCAAACCATGTTAAAGAGGTTCAATGTTAGGAGTAAACGTACACCATGTCTGCTACTGATAAAACACGGTGCTGTACACCATGTGTAGTATGTGGTTTCTGTTCACAACTGTTTCTGCTTTCATGATGAGTAATGAGGCTTATTCATACCATTGAGTCTAATCATTTGCAGAAGTGGAAATTAACCCTAAATCAACAGCAACCTTGTGATAGCCAGTGAGTACTCAGATCATTTACAGTCATAATGAACACATGATGCTTCCATGCTTAGTATCAATTATTTATACAACAACAAAGGCAAGAACATGCGGTCCAGGGAGGGCAATACATCAGTCTACTGACTCATAAATGACGGCCCCAATAAAGTCCCTGCCTCTTCCCCCTGATAAACCTCAAAGAACAATGCAATCCCACGCATTGGTCCCAGGTGAAATCATAGGGATGTCATCTATGACTTTCTCAATGGCCTGCACACTGACCTCCACACTGTCAGGAGAGATGGCCCCATCGGCTGGAATGTCCGCCCCCTCTTCCTCCTCAAAGGTTGCACGCTTGTAGTTGGACATCTGAGGCGAGAAAGAGACACAGAACAATGAGTAAGGTCAACATTACAGTGATGCTGGTGAATATTCTTGAATTTTAACATCATTGTTTGGCAGCAACTGTTTACATGATGTTATGGTCCGTTTTACTTATGGATTTGTTGGGAGTTCTTTCATCCCATCAGGTCAAGATCAGCAGGTTTAGTAGTGCACAAAGTGGCTGCTGTTTTATTACTGTGATAGAAGCTGTGTTCTAAAAGCTGGGCGATGGTCTAGGTGGGCTGTAATTCTAGGCCGCTACAACATTGAAGGCTGTTCCAAACAGAGGGACCCTTCATATACAGTTGAGAAAGGCATCCTACATTCTGATCAATGTTGAGAACATTACCAGAGTACATTTCACCCTTAGATTAAACAAATTACAACTGGTTTAAAGAATATAAACTTAAATTAACAGCACATTATTTTTTTTACTTTATCTGTTTAAAAGTGTATGGCCACCAAACAAATGAATTCATAAGCAGCAGCAACACATAAATTTCCTCAATGTTTTGCCTGTCAGCTTACTAGCACTCACATCAATAATTTTTTTCATTCTTTTATTTATTCATTCATCATCTGAGCCACTTAGCCTTCTGGGTCGCTGAGGGTTCTGGAGCCTATCCCAGCATTTCTTGGGCGGAAAGCAGGAAACAAACTGGACAGGCCACCAGTCCATCACTTTCACATACACATACATATTCACTCAAATGCACAACTAAGGGCAATTTAGTATCTCCAAATCGAGCAACGGCATGTGTTTGGACTGTAGGAAACCGGAGCACCTAGAGGATACCCAAACAGACACAGGGAGAACATCCACACAGAAATGACCCTGGATACCCCTGCCAGGAATCAAACCCAGGCCCTTCTAGCTGTGAGATGACAGCACTACCCACTGCACCACAGTGACATCATCGATAGTGTTGTCTCACATCATGGCTCTTTCACTCTCTTGGTAGACCACAAGGTCTGAAATACAGGGGGTCCTGGGAGGTCCCAGGAAATAGGTTTACTATAACCATATGCTGTCCATTAAGCAAACATAATTTCTTAAACAGAAGAATTTACAAATGAAGGATTGTTAAACCAAACATTGAAGCTAGCATCTGTGCCGCGAGTGTGTTAACAGACAGCCAACAGAGAACCTACCTGCATAACAGAGGGTTATTTTGCACACTGGTACACCATTCTGTTTTGCAAAACAAATGAAGACTTACTTCTCTCTGCTGTATCCTAGATTTGGAATCCAGCACGTGACATTCATTCACCATGACTTGCTACATACTGAACAACGCATAACAATACAGCAAGATAGAATATAGAACTCTGTTCCCAGGGCGTTCATTTTTGCTCCAATACCAACTCGCAACACAAGAAGGAATGAACGAAAAATGTGGAGTGTGCGGGGGACCAATTAAGATGCTGATTCACCTTTGTAACAATTTATTTATTTTGCGAGGATTTTCTCCTATACGTGTTTTCAGGGTCACAAATGTGGAATATGGAGTCATATTTGACCCTGTCAGAATGCCACCTGAGAGATGAACATTAACTGAACCAGGATAGACACTCTAAGTTCAATTCTTAGACTAGGTGCATGCAGAGACATAGAGAAAAGCTGCTAATGGAAAATTTGGTGGTACTCTTTTATCACTTCTCACACAAACACGCACACATACTCGCATAGCCAATGTGTCTAATCTGCTCCTCGAGGCAGAAATTGTGCAGAGTCAATGCCACAGTGTTTTTTCTTATCAGTGCTCCAGAGAATGTTAAGTTGCCAGTGCCTCTATTCTCATCAGCTCAGTCAACGCTGCCAGACTAAAACACAGGACCACCAGAGAACCAAGCAAAAATCCAACTGTTTATTACAGTGTCTCAGGTTAATACATACAAATTCCCACGCATGCCTCCAATATTCTTTTCTTATCTGCTCTCTTGCACAATTCCTTCACACACCATCTCCTGTTAAAAGCATTCTCCACTCACAGAAAAGCGATTCCATTAGGGCCTTTACATAACTGTATGTGCATGAGTGTCAGTATTTGCGTGTTCTCTTCCAGGCCTGCGTGTAGGACTGTGGGCTAGCAATACTAGCTTGTGGAGGGTTTATCTCTGTACACAAGTTAAAGGGCACATATAATGGAAAACTGACTTTTCCTTGCTAATAAAGTGACAAGTTTGATGTATTATGTAAACACTGTTTCGAATGCATCATGCACTCCACATAGTCCAAATATAGAAAGTAAGGATTTTTCATTTTTGTAATGTCACAAAAACCAACACTTCGACAAATTTCCATCTCCTAGGTTTACAGAAGAGCCACCCCAGGCCCAGTGCCAGGGCCCAAATGCCCAGTGTCAGGGCCCCAGGCCCCGCTTTCCGATCATTGGCTGTATTCCAAATGGCACAAAACTATATTGCACATTGCATGCTACAGTTGTATACGGCCCCCTGTGTGTAGTATGCAGTACAGTAACAAGTTTTGACCTACAGTGTCGTATACTAACACAGTCCCATGACCAGTTACCTCACATTTACCTCAGAGCTGTTAACACTGTTTAGAGCTAGCTGCTGCTAATGCTGCTCAATTTACTTGAAATACGTTTAGCCTAGCTGTTAGCTACCCTTGACTATTTCGCTCTAAAACTGAATCTCTAAAGAGAGTTCATCTTTTATTAAACTTCAGACCTGTATATTTTAAGTTTCTGAGACTCATTCTGATGAAAACATACCCCACTACAATCACTATACCCACATTTATACTCGGACGTGGCTGCATTTTTGCTCCCCAATGTTACCCGCCACCATTTCTTTGGCTGAAGCAGGCTGAGAGCTGGTGAGGCTGCGGTGCATGATGGGATGCAGCACACCACAAAGATAGCTCCCCCTGTACGCTAGAAACTCTGACTGGAGTAGAACACCATCCAAGCATCGTCAGTGCACTACAAGTTTACAATTTGGTCACATACTGCATACTACATACTACTTTTAGGTAGATTTAGTACGTGAATAGTATGTATTATGCCATTTTGAATACAGCCATCATGTACCCTTAAGCTCCCTGTTACCCAGGCTTCTTTAGCTGCACCTAAACTTTTCCATGCTGTCACTGCTTGCCGATATAAAAATATTACCTCAGTTAAGGTTACGTTGTGATAGTTGGTCGTCAAAACGCCACACTACAGATTTTGTGGCAGCTGCTACTGCTGCATTTGGTGCTGTGGTTTGCATTTTTTAGCATGCATTGCTGCGGACCAAGCTGAAAAATGTTCAGCCTACTCAGACATGCTCCGCTCATCATGCGTCACTTTTCACACTATAAACATTGGGATTAAACTGAAATGGAGAGCACACACACACACAACGATGTACAGCAATTTGCTCACATCTGCAATTAAAACATATTCACTTTAAAGACAAACATTAATTCATTGGCATATGTACCATCCTCCATATCACGATCGCGATCTTGAAAAACAGACAACAGCCCTCACCTCTGTGGCTTGGTGAACAGTTTCACACAGAAATATGACGTTGTGTCAAATTGCTTGCTGGCTGCGTTGTTTACGAAACTTGCTGATGTAAAACCTCCCCTCCACCCCATCACCCCCATCACACTGCACCCTGCACCCCCCACCCCCACACTCCGCCACTCCACCACTGTCTGTCTCTCTACACAACAGAAGCACAATACTTGTGATAGTGTCAAACTTCCTGCTCACAAATATCGGCTCAGCTCCTTCTCTGCTTTGCAAAACCTGTTTCACGGTTCAGATGCTCTGTGCTGGCTACATTTTAGGGATGCGGTGAATATTGTATCCCTAAACGCACCCCCACTCCCAAACCCCCCTATAGCACTCATCTGTCCACATGAGAGTCTGCAGCACTTAAAACCTCAACACACAGTGCATTAGTGGCTAAAACATGCAATCTCAATAGCTTAAAAGCCTAAGTTTACACTTTTGGAGGACTTCACAAATATTTACAGGGTATTTTAGAGATTCTCTCATCTTCCAGCCATTTTCCATGATGGGAAAAGTCTAGGCTGTACATTTCCAGGTTTTCCCAGACAAGTTGGAACCCTGGCTTTTTGGACGAGGCACAATACCGGGCAGCCCATCAGAACAGAGACCATTAATATACATCAGTCTTAAAGGCACAGTACGGAAAGCAGCCTGTTTAATACTATTTACAAAGAAGGGGTGGAACAATGGTCAAGTAAAAATTCATTTGGACTGCAACTCTTTAGCATTTAAAACAGGCCTGTTAGTCAAGCTAAAGCTATTAGCAACAACAACAACAACAACATTCTCAGAAAATAGCACTTGGTCTCTACACACAATACAAAGCCCCACAAACAGTATGCATGAATCTGCTCTCACCTACCATTCACAGACCAGCCTGTTCACACTTCTAGTTAGGTAGAAAAAGCAGAAGTGACCGCTTTTTGCCATGACACTACATGTAGTGGCTGGAGCAAACCAAATACCTCTAAACAG
>JAVGWN010002520.1:0-11045 GCA_034552555.1 Semaprochilodus insignis
TCTACAGGCTCCACATTCACCTCCCGCTCCACGACCGCACTGACCTAAAGTCACTAACACGCTACAGACTCCACATTCACCTCCTGCTCCACGACTACACTGACCTACAGTCACTAACGCTCTACAGACTCCACATTCACCTCCCGCTCCACGACCGCACTGACCTACAGTCACTAACGCTCTACAGGCTCCACAGTGCAGTTTTTTTTGCAGAAATGGGGTGCACAATGGAGGCCAGTAGCCTATGCATCACGATCTCTCACACCAGTCGAACAGAGATATGCTCAGGTGGGAAAAGAAGCCCTTGGGCTCACTTGGGCATCTGAGAGATTCCGAGACTTCCTAATATGGTGTTACTTTGAAATGGAGATGGACCACAAGCCACTTCTTAGTCTCCGGGGAGCTCAAGCGTTGGACGCCTTACCCCCTCGCATACAACGCTTTAGGATGAGACTCATGCCTTACTCCTACAAAATTTTTCACGTTCCCGGGAAAAGCCTATAGACGGCAGACACGCTGTCACGTGCGCCCCTGCGGAAAGAAGCCGTCAGCACAGACGATAAGCTCATGGAGAGTACGAACATCTATGTGGACAATATCATAGAACATCTCCCAGCAACCACATCTTATTTGGATGGACTGAGAGAACATCTCAAAGCGGACAGCGTGTGTTCTAGAGTCATGAGAATGGGTCAGGATGGTTGGCCAGAGTTCAATTGCTGCACAGGTCCTGAAAAGCAGTACTGGGAAGAACGTGCTTTTCTCCCAGTTCATGATGGTCTGCTGCTTAAAGGAACAAGACTTGTTATTCCATCTGCTCTAAGAAAAGACAAAACTGCATGAGGGTCATCAAGGTGTGGTGAAATGCCGGGAGCGTGCACGGCAAAGTGTGTGGTGGCCTGGATTGAGCCAATATCTTAATGAACTTGTACTGAACTGCAGAACATGCATCACAGAACGTACAAACCACACAGAGCCACTAATCCGAACAGATCTCCCTCAGAGACCCTGGCAAAAGTTGGGGACAGATTTGTTTACATTGAAAGGCAAAACATACCTGCTGGTAGTAGATTATTACTCTCGTTATGTCGAAGTGGTAAATCTCTCACTCCACTGACATCACTGTCCACCTTAAGTCCATGTTTACTCGACATGGCATCCCGGAGACTGTCATCAGCGACAACGGTCCTCAGTACTCATCAAGCACTTTTGCTGACTTTGCAGCAAGATATGGATTCAAACATGTCACCAGTAGTCCAAGAAACCCCTGCAGCAATGGGGAAGCAGAACGCGCAGTACAAACTGTAAAAGATCTTCTCAAGAAAGCATCCGACCCATACCTTGATTTACTGGCACATAGAGCAACCCCACTCCAAAACGGCTACAGCCCAGCTCATTTGCTGATGGGACGTCGACTTCGTACCACTGTGCCAACCCTGCCATCTGTGTTGAACCCTTCACTTCCTGACGGCACTACTGTTAGCTCGAGGGAAAGGGAGAAAAGGGGCGCGGACCAAATGCACTTCAATAAACGTCACCGAGTTTACAACCTGAGTAAGCTCTTTCCTGGCAAACGAGTGTGGGTCACGGACCAAAGGTCTCAGGGACTGTGTTAGGAGAACACTCAACCCCACGCTCTTATGTAGTCAAAGTTCCCCATGGGACCGTTCGTAGGAACCGACACCACCTTATTCCCATGGATGGGGCTGAAAGCAACAACACTACACAGAGTAGCTCTCAGGTGCCCACTGACTCTGTACTCATTGAGGATCAAAAGACGCAAACACCTGGTGCCAGACCAGAGCTCACTATACCCAGAACCAGAGGCCAATAGTGAAGCCACAAAAACTGGACTTGCAACAGACAAGTAATACGGAGCAGCTGTCAAGAAGAAGGGGCAGAATAATCCCCTCAGCTGACTCAGGGGTTCAGGTAGTCCTCCCTGGCCTCCAGAAAAAAAAAATTAATGTAAGGAATAGTTTTCTGATGTGTTCTGCAAATGTGCCTGTTTGACAAGTGTCAGAATGTTGTGTTTTTTTGAAAGATGATGATGTAAACTTCAAGAAGAAATGCGATGTTGTGTAGGTGTTGAGGAGAAGATTTCCGCTTGACTGTCTTGTTTATATAAAAATGATTTATTTCATAATTAAGCACAGTGTCTTTTCAAGCACTCGAGCTGCTTGGGCGAAGCCCTCTCCAATCTGGGCTCCCCCCGTCCAGCTCAGGAGTTCACCCTTTTATAGGCTAGTTGTTTTCAATGTATAGAAACCATCCGGAATTAGCATCAGCAGTTTGGAACTCCAGAAAAACAGGAAATATAGAACAGGAAAGCGGCCCCTGAACTTTAGACAGGAACTCCCAACTTAAGCTTTCCATACAATGCAAAAATAGGTATGCCAGATACGACAATGACATTTGAGTTTTAAGTTAGAAACAAAAGCAGATAATATGGTCCATAGACATGGAGTGTGATGTCTTTTGGTGTGTTTCTATTTTCAGCAATAGCTCCCATGGTAATAATTGCTCTGTTCTACTTAAAAGGGGAGATGTGGTATTAGTTGATATTATAGCCCCTCCCACCTGATTAAGTAAGGTTTTACGGGCCGCAAAGTATGCTGGGGAGAGAGGAAAGCTGGGGAGAGGAGCTCCGGTATGGTGAGCACGAGTTCATTAATAAATGTATTGGCTTGTCGAAAGTAACCTCAAGTTGTCTTGCAAGTAATTTACCCACGCACATATTAAGAACCAAGAACACGACATACTTGGCTCTGGCTTTTTGCATAATGTAACAGGAATAAATATTGCTGTGTCAAACACCTTGAGACTTTAAGGTGAAGACTTGAGACTTGTTTATGACTTCACATGTGTGACTTGCTCCCACCTCTGCTATGAATCATCCTGTTAGTGCCAGCACTATTGGGAAACGACTGTCCTTAACACCACCTCAACGTCGCCAAAGACTGCAATGGTGTCGTGCCAGACTGTCATGGAGTGACTCAGAATGGCAGCGGGTCATCTTCAGTGATGAGTCACGCTTTTGTCTCAGTGGAGACGACCAACAAGTCCATGTGGTCAGCTTGTCACACGTTCAGAAGGCCTGGTGTCACTCCACCTCCACCCCTACCGCACCATCTGCAGGAACTGTGTGAGGATATTCAAGCTGCATGGGATGGATTATCACAGGATACCATTAGGAACCTCTACAGCTCCATACCGAGACTTTGGCATGTTGGGTTAGTGGCCCGACGCCATACTGAGAGACACTACTTCTGTGTGTGTAGCTCAATAAATATTGATCATATCAGTCCAAATGTATCATCATTTATTGATCCTGGTGACCTTTATCTTCCTTCCCAACAGACCTGCAACCCCACACCTCCTTCTGCGTGCAACTAGGTACAATTCTTTTGAAGATTAATGTATATACATCAACTGTTCACAGCCACATACTTAATTGCACACCTGGCTACCTCAACATACTGTACTTTCCAGTATGTACACTTAACACTAAGCTGTATTTCGCTGTGCTGCGCATCTGTTTTCCTGCCTAGCGCATATTGTATTGTGTGTCTGTCTTTGCGCTGTTTATCTATTTTTTTAATTACTGCACTGGAGAAGTAGCCTGATTTTGTGTTTCGGTATACTGTACAGCCCTGTACTGGTATAATGGCAATAAAGTGGAATGGAACTGAACGGTTCATCATGACTGAAGCGGGCCTCCCTCACTCCAATTTAACTCCAGCTTACAAGCACTGCAACGCTTCACTCTGTCACTTTCACATGCAGTACAAACCCAACACTTCATTCCCTCTCTCTCTCTCTCTCTCTCTCAAGAACATCATGACTCAGTCTTTTCCTTCTCTCTCTCTCTCTCTCTCTCTCTCTCTCTCATTATCCATCTCAAACTTCACCGAATGATCCGCAACAATCAGTGTCAACCCTGACCTTTACATACTCCCTTTCACTCTCTCACAAACACACATCACGCGAAAGCAAGCTGGAGAGAAAGAGTCAGACAGAAAGGTCTCCACATTGTTTTCCAGGTGTGTAGAGTAGCCTGAACCCCACAGTCCAGTAAAACTAATGTTATTGCAGTGAAATAATGACTCAAGCCGAAGCACATTTCCAACAAAGCAATTTTAGTAGAAGCATGACCTCAACTGGCACGAGGACACGGAGGTCCATACCGCCATAGTTTCGCAAGGTTTTTATGAGATTCAGACGGGAAACAGTGACGGGACGCAATCAGCAGTACCTGGGTCTAAGTCAACCTCATAACTGCTGTGGTTTGGCCAAAGACTTAACTGCCCACCACGTTGATCTCTGTACAGGACACTATACTACACAGAGCCCCAATAACTCCTGAACAAAGTTAACTCATTTCTCTTGTTTATTTACATCTTTTAAATGGAAATTTCTGTACTGAGCCTGAACTATCATTTACAAGCACAACACAGCACTTAGGCAGCGATATCAATAAGTCATTTGGCAGACTACACTGGACACTGTTTGCAGGAAAGAAGCAAGCCAGTGAAAAGCTCCAGTTCCCCTGGAAACAAGACGCAACGCAGCAGCACGAGAGCGAAAGACGCTGGAACATCTCATCACTGTTGCTCTCTCTGGACCTCGGTAATGAAAATTGAAAACAGTATTCACCTTATTTCCATGTTCACTCAGCTTTCAAATGATTTTCATGGTCAGTTCATGCGAATCCTGCTTTCGCGCAATCAACATAAAGTTCCTGAATTACACTCATCTTCAGAACAGTAGTGGCACTCGGAAGGAAGGAAGTGTGGGATTGCAGTGCTATTGAGAAGGAAGATAAAGGTTACCAGGAACAATAAATGATGATCAATTTAGACTGATATGATCAATATTTATTGAGCTACACATACAGAAGTAGTGTCTTTCAGTATGGTGTTGGGCCTCCATGTGTAATAACACAACCTTTTGAATCTACAAGCTTAATTATTCACAGCTCATGCCCATAACAATTGGCACCCAGTTTGATGTAGAACGTACTAAGACATACTAAATTAATGGTCGGAGACAAAAACATGGCTATTACCACTACATGGCTCTGCAATACATACAGACACACAATTAACCCAAAGAGCATGTACCTGTGCTACACCAATAAGAGTCCTTGGGCAAGACTCCTAACACTACATTGGCCTACCTGTAATATGAATGACCTTGTAAGTCGCTCTGGATAAGAGCGTCAGCTAAATGCCATAAATGTAAATGTAAATGTACCTGCAGGATCATGGATGGAGTGATACAAGGCTGGACACTGGCATCCCAAACCCACTCGATCCATCAGTTACTTAACCCAGGTTGCTTTTATATTGAGAACTTAACAAGAGCATCAGTGAACTCCTACTTACCTAGAAGCTGTCCCAACATTAAAAGCCTTAACACTGGAATCCCAATGCTTGCTGAGCATACGACTTGTACATATGTACACAGCACACCACATCTGAGAATGCACACTCTTTATAGCACATAAGCAATACCAGCTCTGCTTAGGAGACTCAACTGCTAGTGTAAAGTGGTATGCATTTACTCCACACTCACTATAAGGTCAAATCCTTCCTCTTGAAGTCAGAATATCATCACTCTTTCTGAGCTAAGCTTTCCGTGAAGGGACCGAGTTTAATACTAAACTCCACATGCTATTTGGCAGATACTCCAACTTCCACCAACGTCATGTGAGGTTATATGCGTCCAGCTAATTATCGCTTTAGAGGTGCTGCCTTCAAATTGAATTCCTCTCTTAGGTTTATCACCCTGCTGGCTACATCCAAATACATACTCCTACTTTCTAAACTGAAGGAAAGGTCATGGACAAATGGTTATCATAACTTTTCATTTTTAGCTGTTTAGCTCTCTTAGCAGGTGACCTCTGGCATTTGGCAGCCATGTTTTTGATATAACTGCAGATACAGGAAATAGCCAGGCTCCCTTTAAACTGGCTCTTATGCTACTGCACAGAAATAACACAAATGATCATAGAACAACAGGGTGTGAGGGACAGATAGGTAATGCAATCCACACTTACGTGTGTGCAGAACCTCCCCTCATTCTCTAAACCACTTTATCCTTCAGAGTCACGGGGGGATGTTGGAGCCTATTTCATTATTCAACAGGCGGATGGCAGGAAGCACCTTGCACAGGCTGCCAGTCCATCACAAGGCAGACACACACATTCAGTCACACACTGGAAGCAATTTAGCATCTCCAGTTTATGTGACACCATATCTACCGTATAAGGCGACACAGGGAGAAGACGCAAACCATACACAGAAAGGGATGCCCCGGATGGGAATCAAACCCAGGCCCTTCTTGCTGGGAGGCAACAGTGCTACCCACTGCACCGCCATGACACCCTGCATTAAACACTTTAGCAGACTCCCTGCTTTAACACTCCCCCTGCACCTCTGAAAGGGCTTGCCAATGACCTGATAAGTTGAATCAGGTGTGTTGGGAACAGGGAAAGCACTAAAAACAGAAGGGCAGAGTGCCTCCTGAACCAGGGTTGAGAAGCGCTCTGCTTTAGAGCAGTGATGGTCAAACAGGCCTCATATACCTCTTTTACACCAACAAAGCGCCAGTGCTCGTGCCTGTTCTGGTGCAGGTTCCCAGGCTCTACGTAGCCAATTAAGAACGGGTCCCCTTTTCCACTGGTTTGAGAGCTGAGTGATTACATATCTCAAGGAGGGCAGTCCTTAGTCCGTAAGCAGAAGTCGGCGGACAGTTCATAAAAACAACATGGCGGAACACGTCCTTCAAGTGCGAACTTTACTTCTTACTTTGAGGGCACATATCTTACCGTCCAGAATCGACTCCTTCAGCATTTGTGTGCAGTGCAGAGGGATCGTCATAGACATTGATCACCCGTATGTTTTGTTTCCTCTTTCCGTTATGAAAGTGTACTGTTATAAGGCAGCACATTAAGGTTCTTAGCTATCTGTAGTGTTTCTCCCATTACAGATCTCCTGCAGGTATTAAATGGCAAATGTTTTGAGTGCTTCACATTTTAGCTCATTAGAAGACGGACACCTCCTGTTGAATGCGCTCATCCACGAGCACATCACTGGTGGGATACGATTGCCGCTTGCGTCACGGGTTCCACGGTTCCAGACCAGAGAGTTAATGGTGCTGGAACGGCACTGATTTTTCCAGCCGCGAACCAGCTTTTTTTTTTGGAAAAATGGAAAAGTGCAGAGCGCTTTGAGATTTTGGCACCGGCCCCAGGACCATGTTGGTGGAAAAGGGCTAACAGACCCCCAGATAATCCCGACTTTTGCTGGAACGTGCAATGCATACAATCAAGAAGGTGAACCATCTGGGGGTCCCTGAGGACCCATTTCTGAACCATGGGCGGAGGGAACAAAACATGGTCCTTCTACGGCATCGCTCAAGGAACCGTTTGTGGCACCCTTTGTAATGGAATATGAAGTATCAAATCATAGAACAGGAGCTTAGCTCAGTTCACATAAACTGAAGGTCCTCACGGTCAGTTTAACCCCTGTTCCCAACAGGCAAGAGAACAAGAGGGGAGGGTTAGTGCTAGCAAGCACACATGCTGTATGTGCTTAATACGAACTGATATGTGTGGAAGGACCTGCAGCTACATTATTGTTACAGTCCACACAGAAACGTGGACACATGCATACACCTCTTTCACATTCCCTCACGAAGGTCACACAGCCTGGCACGCCATGAGTGTATGAGGCACAGCAGTGTTGCTGTCGTTTTTTCACACATCAGGGTCACTGGTAGGTTGAGACTGGACCACCACCCAAAATAATCCCGCCATGAATGGCCCTGTGGTCGGAAACTGAGTTATGGTAGGTTTTGACGCACCAATATTACTAAGTCCATCCGCTAACTCGTATTCATTTGGACGATGGTCATATTCAGAATGACTTATGCTATACCAACAGAAAATTGGATACAAGGACTTGAAATTTCAGTCACAGAAGGAGAACCATTGCCAGTAGAGCTCATGGGCGACCAGATTGCCAGGGATAAGCAGATGACGGTAGAAGCTGCAGGCTAGGTGCATCAATAGAGAAGTCTAGAGCACTGCTTTTCCTAGGTGTAATAACTCGGGGCCCAACAAGTGCAACTAGAAAAAGCCAGTGTGGGTGACTGTAGCCCATCAGACAAACAGAGCATCCAGAGAACTATGTCATCCAGCTAGATTCCCTTCGGCTTCAAAAGGCTTGATGTGCATACATGGCCATGAACAGGAACCATGCTAATGACTACACAAGATTCCAGCCACACCGGTCAGTTACGTGATCATATTGGACATTGGGTTCACTCACTGGTGTGATGCCAAGGGAACTGTACGTCCGCCTAAAGAAATTGCTCCAGAAATGTGTCAAAGCAAAACAGAAGTCTTGATCCTGGGACAGTTCTTTGGATGGTCAGCCCTGAACTGGAGATTTGACTTTCGGGCTTACAGACATTGGAAGTCAATCCAGAATGTGCGTGCATCGTGTTTGACGGTGCACACGCACAGCACCTTAGGCTAAACGGGCTCTTTCGGACAACTTTCCTATCCCTCATCGTTAAAAGCTACAAAGATCGAAAGATACCCTTCAGCTNCAGATACCCAGACCTAAAGAGTCATTTGTTCAAGTGCAAGATTAGTGAACAGGGAAGAGTCTTGAAGCTTGTCTTCCATGTGTCAAAAAGGTGGTGGTTGGTCAAGCTGAGCCCAGCTTAAGGGCTTACGGTATGGCGGGGGGTGTTTGGCTTTGTAGGTGAGCATCAGGGGTCTAAATCTAATATAGCCAGCCACTGGAAGCCAGTGAAAGGATCATCGCAAACACCATGACAAAGGTCTGAATTTCTAGAACTGATAGGAGCTTCACTCTGCCATACAAGTAGAAACCTGACTGTGTAGGAAATATATATTATTATATATTATATATTAATATATATAGAGGTGCCTCAGTGAGCCACTGTAGTGCCTAGTTAAATCAGACCACATGAGAGGGTGAAGAAGTAGCGCTGCTATACGTATGCAATGACGTATTCTAACCTCTTGTCAGTCATGTTGAAGGTTCTGTTCGCGGTTAGATAATTTAAGGACAGGTAGTCAATGAAAGGAAGAATAAATGGAGCAATGGCTGAAGCTCTTGGCAAGCAACCATTGTAACAACTGTTGCAGCCTGCAGAAATAGAACAGAAGCAAACTAAGAGTTAACACTGGTAAAGTTGAACAGCGTTTCTTCCAGACTGGTAAGTAAACATGCTAATGCTAATATTGAGGAGGATCTTATACACTTATTGTCAAAGAACAGTTGCTCAAATACACAGCTGCACCCAGCAGGAATCAACCTCGAGCTCTTCGAGCTTCAAGTACAGCTCGGCTCGACCCGCCATCCCTGAAGATGCATGGAAGACAAGCGTCCAGACTCTTCTCTGTCCTGGTTCCCAGATGGTGGAATGAACCCCCACTGGCTGTCCGAACAGCTGAATCTCTCGCAGTCTTCAAGCGCAGGCTGAAGACCCGTCTCTTTGTAAAGCACTTAAATCAGTGAGCACTAGTAGATGCGTATGCTGAAATACTTTGTTTTTGCACTTATACCCACCATAACCTTTCTTCTCTCTAGGTATGAGCGCTGGGCTGGGTTGCCAGGTAGTGCACTTATGCTATATATGTCTGTGTATTGTTCTCTCTAGGTATCAGCACTGGTCCTTGTTCGGGCAGTGTCTGAGCTCTGGGTGAGTTTTAGACTCCTAACCTACTTATACTAGCTGGGAAACATTCTCCGACGGAACACTAAGCATGGTTGTAAGTCGCTCTGGATAAGAGCGTCTGCTAAATGCCGTAAATGTAAATGTAACCCACAGAAATCAAACTTGGTGGGTAGGTTGCCATGGCGAGACATGCAAATGATTCCAGGTTCACGCTCGGCGTAAGCAAGGACGGGCCTTATTGCTGTACCTGGCAGCGAGCAGTGATGCCCTCCAAGAGTCATCCTATTAATGCCAGCACCACTGACTGATGTTTCACACCGCAGGACTACATGCACACAGACCGTTACGACGACTGTCCTTAACACCACGTCAACGTCACCAAAGACTGCAATGGTGTCGTGCCAGACTGTCATGGAGTGACTCAGAATGACACTTTTGTCTTGATGGAGACGACCAACGAATCCATGTGTGGAGGCACCGTGGTCAGCACCAAGATGAACGGTTTGTTGTCACTCCACCTCCACCCCTACTGCACCATCTGCAGGAACTGTGTGAGGATATTCAAGCTGCATGGGATGGATTATCACAGGACACCATTAGGCACCATTAGACACTTTGGCTGACTTTGCCAATGGAGCTTCTTCGCAAGTGCCACAAAGGCAGGTTCTGTAGGGTGTGCCAGTTCGAAGCAACACTGGTAAGGATCCTTGACCCAGGTCTGGCTCTACATGACTGTAGACAGCACGTTCAGGGATTTTTAAGAGGGAAGAGCCAATGAATTTGTGAGCTCAATACCTGTTTATTCCAAATGTATTAATATTTGGTTACATCCAGTAATACTCGTCATTTCATATTTCATACAGCTGCACATGTATCCTCCACATTGTGAAGTATGTGTACCCCTGTTTACTTGGCTGGTCATGAAATGCTTTTTAGACGTTTCAGAGTGTCCAGCAGTGAGACACAATGAACTGGGGGCATGTTTCTTGTTTCTGGAGTGCCACTAGTGCTTGAGTCATCCTCCTTTTTGTACTGTTGCTTTCTCAACCTCTTATTTTTTTTCTCACCCTCCATCATTGTCTAAAAAAAAAAAAAAGACTCCATCATGATACCCTTTATAAAGCCCGGTCAGAGCCATCTCTCTCTTTCTCTTGCACTCATACACACATACACACACACACATACTCTTGCACAAAATGCATGAGGTGAGTCATCACACGTCTCTCGGCAGAGATAAACCCCCTCTTCTTTTCTCTCTCTCTCCATCATTCGGGGGGGAACAGGAGGAAAAACAGCCTCCCTTACAGATTTAATAATCTGGCGTG
>JAVGWN010002521.1:0-11044 GCA_034552555.1 Semaprochilodus insignis
CTTCTACACCAGGTGTGTTATGGGAGATTACACCACCTTCTTTTCTCCACAGGTGAATCAGACAAGGGCTACTTCTAAACACCCCCTGGAGAGGGAGTCCTTTCACCAGCCACATTTCCATTCAAAGCAGGGTTTTACCCAAACCAAATGAAAACGGTACCGCAGCATTCGGGCCCTCACCGCCAAACTGTACCTCAGTTCTTCACCACAAGTCATCAGATTCCTCAGCTCCCACAGTCTGAACTGGTACACACTGATAGACACCTTCAGATCACACGGTCTTACTCCAGACTTCAATTCCAAATGAACGTCTGAGGTGCAGAATTCCACACTGAGATACTACACTTCATATACGACCCCAGTTCTAAAGAACGTCACGATCTGTACATCTCATAGAGCCATATTTCATTCCCAGTAGAACATAGAACCCATATCAGATGCTGAAAGTCAGAACATCATCAACTCATCTAGAACCTGATGGCAGCAACACATCTCAGTAAAGCTGGACAGGAGGAACAAAAGGCTGGAGAAGTAAGTGGGTCTAATAAAATACAGCTGGAGGAGAAATTACAGCTACGTCACATGACCGGGTATAAAAACAGCACTGTAGAGAGACGGAGTCTGTCAGAAGCAGAGATGGACGGAGGTTCACCGATCTGAGAAGAACTGTCAAAGAACTGTAGAACAATTTCAGAAAAATGTTCCTGAATAGAAAGACTTTGGACCTCCACCATCTACAGTACATACCACCATCAGCAGATCCAGAGAGTCTGGAGAAATCCCTGTACACAAGGTCCAATAAGAGATGCTCATGATCCTCAGGTCCTCAGGCAGCACTGCATTACACACAGGCCCGATCCTGTACTGGGAATCACTGCATGGGCTCAGGAACACGTCCAGAACTCACTGTCTGTGAACTCAGTCCACCCTGTGGTCCACTAATGCAGGTTAAAGCTGGAACATGCAGAGAAGAGTCCAGAAGAAGAGTCCCGGTGCTGAACTGGACTTCCTGTAGTGCAGACCTTTTGACATCAGACAGGATTGGGTCAACATTCCTCTCCCAGAACTCCAGCAGCTGGTCTCCTCACTTCCCAGACGTCTACAGACTGCTGGTAAAGGAGGAGGGGAGGCTACACAGCGGTAGACACGGTCCTGTCCTGTTTAGAGATGCGTGTCTGCCGTCAGGTTCTAGATAAGTTAATTATGTTCCTGATGGTAAACTGTCTCACTTCCAGCACCTGATATGGGTTCTGTGTTCTACTGGGAATAAAATATGGCTGTATGAGATTTACAGATGGTCATATTCAGTTCGTATGTACCTGTTGTGGAATTGGGGTTGTATTAATTCTATAGAGGAGATTGAAAAGTACAGGTGATCTGTGTTCTGTGTGTAACATGCTGCACTGCACTCCAGTGAACACCTGATCATACACGCGTCTCACGAAGATGAAAAATGAGCTGAGGTTTCACTACTGTTCTGTCCTTGTGTGTTTTAAAGTTGGTTGAAGTAAAAATCAGTGGTGGGGTTCTGACTGACCCGAACCCACTGTCCTACATCAGTATCACACTCATTGTACTAACGTGGGTGAGATTGTTCTGTCAGTGCGGTTGTTGAGCTGAGCTGGTTGAACACGTACGGGGCTGCGGGCGGTTATTACACGTACAGACGCTGCCTGTATAACTTCTCTGGTCTCTCTGCGTCTCTGATACAGATAACTGGACTTCCACATACACAGCTTCTGGACTCATCGTGGTTTTGCTTCTGGTGTTCAGTGGAGGCTTTTTGTGGATGAGGTGAGAACCTGAACACATCCTCCAAACACTGCATATAAGCTGTGCTCCAGTGAAGCGTCTTAGCTGTAACAGAACCAGCTGAATACAGCAGACAGTAGAACAGACAGTATATGGTTTAGGATATATAAGAGGAGCTGATTTAATGCTGGAGATGTGGGTGAAGGTCATCTTCCTGTGAATACTCCACCAGGAGACGAGCAGCAGGGAGCAGCAGCAGGAGTGAGGAGAACAGCGGGGAGGTGAGTGTTAATGAGTGGTCTGAGCTACTTTAGATCTAAAGAGGATTCATATGTGGTATGGAAATATCATATTGGTCAGCCCTACTACAAAGGTCGGTTTGGGGGTTTAATTAAAGTTCTCCAGTACAATGTGTTCAGCTCCTGCTGCACTGACTAACAGAACCACCCCTAAACACGACCAACACCAGAATTTATTAGTTCTTCAGAAACAAAGCCCGGTGATCCAGTTCTGCTTGTTCGTCTCTCTCTCAGAGAGCTTCCGGTCCTGTGTACGATACCATCTCCAACCTGGCCACGACCTCGGAACCCTCAAGAGCTGCAGCCTCCGATGATCTGGATGATGTTCAGTACTCCACCGTTCATTTCACACGCTCACAGATGGAGGAGGTTCCTCTTTACTCCAGGGTCCATCTTAAAGACGCTCCACAGGAAGAGGAAGTGCAGTACGCTGCAGTGAACACGGCTAAATCAAGACACGCTCAGTAAGTACAGTAGAACTGAGTGGAGCAGATCACTCTCACTCATCCACAGAGAAATACACTCGACCACACAGTCAGACACCGCAGTTCAGTTCAACCTTCATTTGAGCACACACCTCAATCACAAATCCTCGTTTGGAAAATCCCACAGATGATTATCGTTAATGAGCTTCGGGTGATTCTCAGCAGCTCAGTGATTAGCGTTAGGTTTGGCGTTGGGGTTATCTGGACTGCAATATTCCACAAATCTGTTATAGTAGTTTGCAGGAAGTTTAGTGAGGAGCCTATCTACACGTGAGACACACCTCAGTTCATAACTCCCAGTTTACTCTGAACGAGTTGACGTCCCTGCTCATACTTCTCTTGGATGTACACTCATCATAGCTACACCCAAAAATAGCTACACCCAGAAGGATTCAACTGACAGGACTGAAACTTGGTGTGTAGGTTTGACATTGTGAGACATACTGATGATTCAAGTTTCACGCTCAACCACATGTGATGTAAGCAGGGACGGGTCTTATCTCTGTACCTGACTGACCCAACAGCCACGATTACAGACATCCAGCGAGCAGTGGTGTCCTCCATGAGTCATCCTGTTAGTGCAGCACCATTGGCAGACGGCTGCACCACGCAGGACTACATGTACACAGACCGTTACCACGACTGTCCTTAACACCACGTCACCGTCACCAAAGACTGCAATGGTGTCGTACCAGACTGTCATGGAGTGACTCAGAACGGCAGCGGGTCATCTTCAGTGACGAGTCCCGCTTTAGTCTTGGTGGAGACGACCAACGAATCCGTGTGTGGAGGCACCGTGGTCAGCACCAAGATGAACGGTTTGTTGTCACACGTCCAGAAGGCCTGGTGTCACTCCACCTCCACCCCTACCGCACCATCTGCAGGAACTGTGTGAGGATATTCAAGCTGCATGGGATGGATTATCACAGGACACCATTAGGAACCTCTGGGCTGGTAATACGTTCTTACATATCAGTGAACTCGGTGAACACTTCTGACACCAGTGAAGGACCCGTGTGTGAAGAATCACCATAAGAACAGTTTATCATCATGAACGTTTAGATTTATTATCAGAAAAGTGAATTTTATATATATATATATTATATAAACTCAGAAAGCATGTAGCCCCTCAGAACCCCTCAGAACACATCAGAACCTATCAGAACCCCTGAGTGATGAAGATTAAATATCTCTGAAACTCTGTAAAACTAGATCTCACTGTGACATTTATTTGCAGGAATGATGAAACTTCGCTCTACAGCACAGTCCAAAAGAACCTGAGAAGATGAAGCTCCCACCTCTCCAGACCCACCACATTACAATGAGTCGAGTGCTGATCCACGTCTCCTCACCTGCTTATATACCCAGAAACACATGTGGGCTCTCATACACCTGCATACACCTTAAAGCATATCCATCACCCTGTAACCGCTGCTCCATACCCGTACGACTGACAGACCCAGCAGATACCAATCTTACTGGTTCCGGGGAGTCATACGGACACTACCGCGGTTCGTTTGTATCTTTCCTGTTTATCATTATAGATGTACGTCACTTTACACGATTACCAGATACACCAGATACTGATTACTGTGGACCTGCAGGGCCGACCGAGCAGCATTTCTAATCATGTATCATAATCTCCCAGATGAACATGCGTCTGATCTCTCCTGTTTTGATGTCCGGCGGTGTAATAAAGACGGCGGAATCGCGGTGTTACTAAAGACAGAGAGCTTTATTGTGTTTTCACATCTGCAAATAATTAAATAGTATCAAAATCAGAGATGAAATCAGAAACAGTGGAACTAGAAGAGGAGGAAAGGGAAATGTGGTACTGCTCTTCATACAGACCCACCGTATACAGCAGAGCAGTTTACCGCACCTCGACCTAACACAGCTAAACCCAACATGGATCATGAATCAGGTTGGAGTCTCCTTTTAGGTGGGGTTCAGGAGGACCGCTGGGGTCCTGACAGTACCATACAGGGCTTATGTCTGCACCGTGTGACCGGTATTTAAATACTTGTTTAACAGTGTAATAGTAGCTTTATCATGTGTACAGTAGGGGGCAGTATGCAGTATACACAGTGGCATGCAAAAGTTTGGGCACCCCTGGTCAAAATGACTGTTACCGTGAACAGTTCAGTGAGTTGAAGATGGAGTGATCTCCAAAAGTCATAAAGTTGAAGATGGAACACTGTTCACCTTTTTAATCAGTGTCTTATTTTGGTTTAGTACAATTAGTGTGAAAGGAGCACCGTGCAAAAGTATAGGAACCCTAGGAGATTTGAGCACTCAGATAACTTGGACCCTAATTAGCGTGTTGGGGTTATAGCTGGTTCACAGTCAGCGTTAGGAAAGGCCAGGTGATGCAGATTCCAAACACCCAGACTCCTCCAACCTTGTCCCATAACACAGCAGCCATGGGTTCCGCTCAGCAGCTATCTAGCACTCTGAACATGAACATGGTGGAGGCCCACATAGCAGGAGAAGCTATATGAAGAGAGTAGAGCGTTCACTGAGGATCTGTAGATAGACCTCAAAAGAGCAGTGCATGCAGGACGGCCCCGGAATCTCACAGAACCGGAAGACTTCTGCAAGGAGGACTGGATGGATGAAAATCGCTCAAACGAGAACTGAAAGACTCTCGCCTGGCTACAAACAGACTTTACGGGCTGTGATACTTGCCAAAGAGGATGCTACCAGGTACTAACCATGCAGGGTGCCCAAAGTTTTGCTCCAGACCTTTTTTCTTTTTTGTTAGTTTGACGTAAAAGATGAAAATAAAAAATAGTTTTTGCTTAAAATACAAAGAGAACGTGTCCCCTTTAACGTCACGACTTTTGGAGATCATTTCATCTTCAACTCGCTCATCTGTTCACAGCACCATATTTTGAGCAGGGGTGCCCAAACTTTTGCATGCCACTGTGCTACTGTAGTATGCAAGGTGTAGTACAGTAGTGTACCACGTACCTACAGACTCTGACCCAAAACAAAAGAACAACATACCACAATCAGGTGCTGCAATGGTTCCTGCTAGCTCCTGTGTTGGTGATTACTGATCCGGTGTGAGCTTGTTTCATCAGAAAGCTGGTCCGTATGTGACGCTCATGTCGGAGTTACGACATTTTAAATGTCTGGACAGACGAATAACATTTACAGTACATGGATGGAGAGACGTGTGACCCAGAAGCTCCCACCACGTTTAAACTCCTGACTCAGAACATTCAAGTTCACCGCGGCACCGTGTTTTAATAGCCAGCACATCCCACATTCAGCACACACCTGCAAACTGCCTCTAATATTACATCACCATGACATCAACCATTTAACATCAAACAGGTCCAACAACACAAAGACGTCCGGGTCACCTGCCTCCTTACTCAGCGTCCACACGGCTGCAGTTACCAGTCAGTACATACGGTCTGTGAAGGCAGGTAAAGACCAGAACTGACCGTCAGGGTCATCCCTTAGTTCAGGCAGGTACACTGAGAGTTAGCCGTGTGTGTTCCAGTAGTCAGTTCCTCATCTCAACACTTTCTTACAACATTCCGTGGTAAATACAACACAACGTGTCATCGCCGCCTGAAGACTCTGACGTGTCTGATTAGAAACAGAATCATATTTAAATAATCAATTTAATTTAAATACAGATCAGTTTTATACAGTCTGTAAAGGTGGGTCATCAAACAGCACGGTTCAAAGACCTGCACCGAACACTCGCTAGAGTTCATCAAGACGTACCAACAACAGGACGTAAAACACACGAGACCCGCTAACAATCACACAGTCACACATGCCCAACTCTCATCAACAACTGAGAACACACAGGGAGCGTGTCACATCACCGTCAGTCATATATACCGTATATTCAGATATTAATACTGTAGTGTATTACACATTCTACCTGCGGTCTGAACTCAGATCAGCTCATTCTCTCAGTTCAGGAGTTAAATCTGATCTTACAGCAGCTCTACTAAGTTTGGGGCTCCTGATTCACTCGGCGGAGACCAGAAACCGATATGACTGTTACGCAGCATTCATAACAAACATCAGGAGGAAAGTGAGAGTCACGGTCCAGACACCGCACTTACACAAACACGGGACACGGAGCCGGAGTGCAGCGGACTGGTGGCTTTAGTAACCTGGGTCGAGGAATTCATGTTGTGACTCCGCCCCCTGCTGTTCACCCTGTTTCAGCTCACACTGAAGTCCATCACTGTCCACGTTAGCCCTCCTGATAACCAGCCAGGTGTTTAACCCTACCGGCTCATCGTTCACCAGCGTCCCGGGAATGTTCTCTCTGGTAACTTCTCATCTCCATGACCAGACGGTGGTGGTGACGTGTCTGTCTGAAATATTTGAACGGTGGAGTTAAAACACACATACAGATATAAATGTAACGGCGCGCTAATGAGCCTCCGCCCCGTCCGTCACAGCGGCCTGAAAACAGCAACGTCGTCGTCTTGTTGGAAAGGCGAACGGTGGACACCAAGCTTAACACAGATGTTGGGACACCACTTGGACAGTGTTTAGGAAGTAAGGTCTAGTTAAAGACCACCGGACTGTACTGCGTCGTGTGGCGTCCAGAAATTCTATACCGTGGTTGTTAATGGAGGTACACACAGCATGGTTCGATTCCTCAGCGCATCACCGCGCACCCCGGAATGTTCTGACGTTACTACATAAACATAAAGCCAATCCGAGATCCTGGAAAGATACACGAGACCACATGTGGCTTGGAATGTACCGAAAATGACAACCATGGTCCGATTATGAAGGTTACTAGGGGAACCGCTTTCGGCTCGGATCTTTCAGTCCGTCGTGAGGAGGTAGTACACTGATACCAAGCCTGATACCGAGCCTGATACCGGGCCTGATACCGGGCCTGATACCGGGCCTGATACGAGATGCTGAGAGCTTCATTTCATTCTGTTTATATGAATAGAGGGTTTAAACTAACTTGGCCCTATCAGCTCTCCCTGCTGGCACTCTGCAGGACCACTCTACCAGGGAGCGACGCCGTGATGACGTCTGGTGTTCAACAGCCTTTAGATGCTCCTGCGGTGCTCATATCATATCTGAGGTCTACTGTTCTGCAGTAGCTGCGGTTCTGAACCGACTCCCAGCAGTAAGGTTTCAGAGGTAGGATGAGTCAGGAGTTGGGAGTCTCCTCCTCCATCTTGGTGCACCTGTGCGCCTTTAAAGTACTCGAATGTCTGAAGCTCTTCCCGCAGTCTGAGCAGGAGTACGGCTTCTCTCCGGTGTGGATGCGCTGGTGCTGATGGAGATTACTCTGTTGGTTGAAGCTCCTCCCACAGACGGAGCACTGGAAGGGTTTGGCTCCTGTGTGGATGTTCTGGTGCTTTTTGAGGCAACTCTTGTCGCTGAAGCTCTTCCCGCAGTACGAGCAGTAATACGGCCTCTCTCCGGTGTGAACGCGCTGGTGTCTCTGGAGGTGAATGGGTTGATTGAAGCTCTTCCCGCACTCGGAGCAGTCGTACGGTTTCTCCCCCGTGTGGATGCGCTGGTGCGCTTTGAAGGGACCTCTATCCTTAAAGGTCTTCCCGCACTCTGAACAGCAGTACGGCTTCTCTCCCGTGTGGATGCGCTGGTGTTTGTTGAGGTTGCCTTTGTCGCTGAAGCTCTTGCCGCAGTACAGACACTGAAAGGGTTTGTCCCCGGTGTGGATGCGCTGGTGTATCCGGAGATGACTCTGATGACTGAAGGTCTTCCCGCACTCCGAGCAGTAGAACGGCTTCTCTCCGGTGTGATATCGCTGGTGTAGCTGGAGATGATTCAGCTGAGTGAAGCTCTTCCCACACTCCACACAGTGAAACGGTTTCTCTCCAGTGTGGATCCGCTGGTGCGCTTTGAGGGTCCCTCTCTCGGTGAAGCTCTTCCCGCACTCCAGGCAGAGGTGAGTTCTCTCCTTGGCTGTGATAGTTTGTGTCTGTCTGTCGAATAAATCAGTGCAGAGAATTCCAGAGGAGCACGGAGGAGTACTGGAGCTTCCTCTGGACTCCATATTCCCATGGGTAGTCTCTCCTTATCTCAGCAGTGTGACAGATTCCTCTGGGTGGTATCCTCTGAAGTGCTCATGGTGGGATGTTCAGGCTGTGTATCGGTGGTCACCAGGAGCTGGAGAACACGAGACTTCACCGGGTCCTGGAAGAGGGAGAAGACAAAAATCAAACATCAGATAGGAGATCACCCACTGACTCACTCACTCACTGACTCACTCACTCACTGACTCACTCACTCACTGACTCACTCACTCATCTTCTAAACTGGTTAATCTTTCTGGGTCGCGGGAGGTGCTGAAGCCTATCCCAGCGTTCAGTGGGCGGGATACAGGAGACACCCTGGACAGGCCACCAGTCCACCTGTATGAGTTCATTTCTGGAGAGGGTACGGGATGTAGACTAACTCCATTGGGAAGTGTTTAGATTTCACTGATAACGCGAAGCGGTATTTGAGGCCGTATGTCTCGTAGAGCAGGATGTTTAGGTACTGCAGGACTCATCAAAACTCATCCTCAACACAACCTCCTCACAACCACAACATTACAGACTGCTTAACCACACAGACTGACCACCAGAACAATACAGACTGCTTAACCACAGACTGACCACCAGAACAATACAGACTGCTTAACCACACAGACTGACCACCAGAACATTACAGACTGCTTAACTGCACAGACTGACCACCAGTCTATCTATCTATTGTACATTTATATAATTTATATACTACATATATTTTTTCTTCTTTTTGTTTTTTCTTACTGAGTACTGAGTATTAATACTGTACTGTAGTCTGGGAGGTGCACAAGTCCATCATCATCATCATCCTCCACACTCTCCACAATCCAAGTCCACATGATTCCAGTCCCAGTCTGTACATCTTTTATACCTGACTGTTTACTTGCATCAACATCAACAGAAACACATCTAGAACCCCCCCCCCCCCCCCCCAATCACCGCATCCCTGTTTGCCAACTTCATTCCTACCTCTGTGAAAAAACAGACAAAGTTAAGCAGGCAGAGGCAGTGTGGGTAATCCTGGGAGTCTGGAGAATTCCCAGTGGGCCGGTAGTGTTGGGCTGGTAAGCTAATTAATCAAGGTACGGTTAAACCAGTCAGCTCAAATGCTGAACCCACAGTTTACTGTCCAACAGGGAACAGGGATTAGATCAAACTCTTATTTACAATTCCACCTTAAATGATGTGGCACTCACAGCTGCATGCCTGTTCACACACAAATGTAAACTGCTCCACTATTTAAGGTGGAACAGAAATTCCAATAGGACGTTAACATCAACGTCGAGAGGTTATCAGATTCAGCATGCAGATGTAGTGCTGCCTAATAGACTGACAGAGAGACAGACAGGCAGATAGACAGACAGGCACACAGGCAGGCGGACAGACAGACAGAGACAGTCATATGTTACAGCAGTCCAGGAAACAGCAAACAAGAGCTCCCTATTACTTTACATTCTTACACAGTCGAGTCACATTATTATGACCACCAGCTAATATCCAGAGTAGCCGCCGTGTGCAGCGCAGACTGCAGCTAGACGGGCTGGGAGGGACTCAGTAAGGTCCTGGTAGGTTGTCACAGGTATCTGGATCCATGCTGACTGCAGTGCAGCCCACAGCTGCTGGAGGGAGGGTGGGGGAGGAGCCATAGAGCCAACACAACGTTCGAGGTGGTCCCACAGATGCTCAGTTGGGTCCAGGTCTGGGGAATTAGGGGGCCGGGGTAGCACTTGGAAGTCTTGGTCATGCTCTTCCAACCAGTGTTGGACATTTCTAGCCGTGTGACATGTGGGATTGTCTTGCTGGAAGATCCCATCCGCCCCAGGGAAGACCATCCGCATGTATGGGTGTACGTGATCGGCAAGGATGGAGTCATACCGGGATCAGTTGAGAGTGCCTTAGACATGGATGAGTGGGATCAGAGAAGGACATGAAAACAAAACGTGACTTCCTTCAGGAGCTACGTGCTGCTGCCGTCAGAAGTAGGAGGTGGTCATAATGATGTGACTCGACTGTGTAATAAAAGTTTGTATATAAAAGAATAAAAGTACGTGTGTAGTGGTGTACGGTCACACCAGCAGAAAGCCCTGAAGGAAGGCAGCCAATCAAAATACTGCGAGGACAGCCTGCAGAACCCACGGGGGGGGTGGGGACATCTGTGACACGAGATCATGAACAGAGCAAACAGAGTCCGTGATGGTGTTCCCCCACAGTCCTGATGAAGGACTAGAGGATGACCAACACTGCACTGTGCAGCAGCAGATGAGCTATCGTCTCTGACTGTACATCTACAAGGTGGACCAGCAAGGTAGGGGTGTCTAATAGAGTGGACAGTGAGTGGACACAGTGTTTAAACACTCCAGCAGCACTGCTGTGTCTGATCCACTCACACCAGCACCACACACACTAACACACCACCACCACGTCAGTGTCACTGCAGTGCTGAGAATGATCCACCACCCACATA